>PVLD010010840.1:8355-63417 GCA_004027595.1 Dinomys branickii | reverse complement strand
TAAAATAAAATGTCTTCAAGAGTATTCTTAATGTCTTTGTGGTTTGTACAGAATTTATTTGGGGGCTTTTGAGGATCATGGAGACACAGCTGAAAACCACAGTAAACCCAGTCATATTCCTTTGGGGAGTGAGCATGGAAAAGTATTAGTGCCAATTCATTTTATAGTCATGTGTTGCTTGAAATTAGGATACATTTTGAGAAAGGCATGTGATTTCATCACTGTGTGTACATGCACCAACTAACAGTTATGGTCACACCAAGTGATGTAATAAGATGGATCAGTATCATTGAGCTAATTATTATCGAGCAGCACATTACTGTGCTTTACCAGAGAAGATATATTGTATAGAAAAATTGGGTGCTATTGTGTAATTTAGATAACATACAGAAAGGAAAGGGATATGAGCTCAGGTTATAGCTCTAAGATTAGAGTTCTACATGATCCTAGAACAGTGTGATGGACAGAACATAGAATTCTATCTTCCCAGGCTGTACAACATTGTGTGATTTACTCACCTTTTTGTCTGTAAATCGATGATATTATATTTTTACAGGAACAATTAGGGAAATTAAAGTACATAAAGTGCTTAGGGCTGTACTTTGTATTCTTTATAGATTGAACATGGTATTTTATAAAGATGATTTATGTTCCTTTATTTAACCATATACATAACCTGGATTTTATGCACCTAGGGAATAATGGACACCCTTTCAGGTTCCAGTTGGGAACATTTTCTACTTAGAGGACTTTCTAGATTCTATTGTGAGTGTGCATTTATTTCTGAGAGGGTATGTAACTTCATCTTATTTAAAAATATTTCTGTGAAAGCCTTTGGTTATATAGCCATATATGTTAAAATTCTGTGCAGTTGAACAACCAATTTGTCATAGGGTCTGTCACTAATAATTTAATTGAAGCCAACTTAACAGAATGACTAAATGAATTAGAAACTAGACTAGGTAGTGTAGCCCTTTTTGTGGTAAAAAAAAATGCAGAAACTAATTGAAATGTGAAGCATTATCTAGATAGATATTTCTAAATTTTAAGATTAAAATATATTTTCATCAAATGTCCCAACTTTGCATTTTACAAAATCATATAGAATAGTAGCTTGCTATACCTATAACTTCATATGCATGTGTAATGTAATGTGAAATTTATCCACAAAATATTTTATTTTTTAGTTTTAATTTAAAAGAAATATTTTCCCCTTAACTGCATTAAGTTGAGGTCTTTGATTCTTTGATTTGGGGGAGGATAATATGTAAGTAATTTGTAATATAATACTTCTTTTGTTATGCTTTATAACTTAAAATCTTAGAATATGTGAAATATTAGGTATTTTTGATGAAAGAATTTGACTCATTTACTTTTAATTGTATTTATATATTTACTTAAAAATATAAACACTCAAGGTATAAAAATGAAAGTCTAACTCTTCCTTTAGAGATAACTAAAATTTTCAAAAATTATGAAAAAGACCTACCCTATGACTTTATTCTTGTAGATAATTTCTGTGTGATAGTCTTCCATTTGAATTTTTACTCAGAGTCATCATGAAGTACATGGCAGGAATGTAATCCAAATGCTAACTGAAGTTTTATAACACTCCATAGAATAATTTGATCATTTAAAATGAATAATTAAAAATGCTAGTCAGTTTTGTTGCAAATAATATTGATAGTCCATTTTGTCCATGTTTTTATTTTTACTTGTTTCAGAGGCTTATTATGTGCCAAGTATGAGTGATAAGTAATTTGTGTCTATAAATTTATCTAATCTTTATCATAATTAGAGATCATCTTTGACTTTATGAATATAAAACCTGAAGGATATTTAGTAATCTGTCATCTACTATTACTAAGGACATCCTGAAGTATAGCAACTGTTTTGGGCTTTGAAGATAAAAAGCTAAACAGTGTTCTGCCCTCATGAAACTTATGTTAAATGGGGGAGAGAGAAGACATAAAGAAATGTAGTGTTAGTAATATAAAGATCATATGAATAAGGGTAAGGTGAGAGAAGTCTAGAGATTGTATTTAGATAGTGTTAAAACCTTCCATGGTTATACGGCTTTGGGAGAGAGAGGAAGAGAGGGAGAGAGACAGAGGGAGATGGAGAGAGAGATTGAGAGAGATGGTGAGGGAGAGAAACAGCAAGGTAGAGGGACAGACAGACTGTGCCACTGCAGATGGAGGGAATAACGGAAGTGTCAAGGTTGGGAAGCAGTGGAGTGTTTGGGTGGGTGGTGGAAAGTCGTGCATGAAGTGAGAGTGAGGGGGAACAGTCCAAGGGTGAGTATTAGGAGAGCCTAGAGGGGGCCAAGTCATGTCAGATCTCCCAAGGCTTTGGGGACACTTTGACTTTGATTCTGAATAGGATGGAAGCTCCTGTGGAAGATTTTGAATAAAACAGTGATGTGTTCTGTTGTACATTAAAAAAATCTTTCTAGTTTACTGCAGTGGGCAACAGAAGATGAATTTCAGTAGATGTTAGAAGCAAAAGACTAGACTGAGATGTTGTGAAGTGTTGGCTTTTGGTATTCTTAAAGTTATTAAGACATGTTTGCAGTACACAGTGACTACTTTTATTGTGGGTATTTGTGACATGGCTGTGACACATTTTAATGCTTTTTTTTAACATCCCTTTCCCCTCCTGCTTTCCCGCCTCACTCCATCTCTTGTTCACTCTCCTGTGCATGATCGCAGAAGGCTGTGGTATGGATGAGGAATCAGACGAGGCAAGTTTAGGTGCTGAGGAGCTAAGACAGTGCTGGAATTTTCAAGAACTATGTTAAGAGTATTGTCAGAGAGAGTAACAGTGAGTCCTGGGCTAATTCTTCAGGAAAGAGAGGCAGTGACCCGGAACTTATAAATGTCTGAAAAAAAGGAGGTCTTTGAAAAGAGTTTTCAGGGATGAGGCTGCAACAATGGTTTGCAAAAACCAATGAGGTCAGAGAAATATCGTACCCCAGTTTTATGCCAGTGGTAGTTGGGGTATGGTAGACAAAATAGGCCTGCTTAAGTAAACTGCACTAAAATGTGGGTCTTCCTGTGAGAGTCGTGTTCCAGAGCAAGGAGGTAGGGAAACAGAGTTAAGGGCTCCAGTGGTTTTACTGATGACACACTGAGAATACGCCCGAGCAAAGTGGATGAGTGTATGGAAATGGTCTAAGATACAAATGTATCATACAAAGGAGTCACAGTTCAGCCGGTCTAAGAGTCACAGGCTTTGTGTGGTTACTGAAGGCAAACAGTATAATTATAGTAGGAGGCGATGATCAGAACTAATTAGCACCTTCTAAATCAGTAGTCTCAATCCTGAGTGCACATTAGCATCAGATGGGCGAGCTTGTAAAACTCGCCAGTGCCCAAGCTTCTCCCCAGAACAATTAAGTCAGAATCTCCGGGGGGTGGGTTCAGACATCAGCATTTTTTACAAGTTCCCCAGGCATTTCAGGTGTGCAGCCAAGGCTGAGAAGCAGTTTCCTCACTTGTGAAGTCAGAGGAAACAGCCATAGATTTTGACTCTGGAACCCAGGATCTTATCATAAGACACACCCCCTTCCGCGACATCTGCACCGCAGGCAGGAGTCAGTTTTGCTCTCCTCATCAGACCGACTAATGAGCTGAGGCCTATTACAGAAGCAAACCAATTCACTGAGAGGGGACCAGTGGAATTGTTTCAGAGAAAGTTTAAGTTTCCTCCATAAGAGCTGAATGAACACAGTTTGGTGCTCTGTCCTCCAGGACAGCAGGTCACTGCTAAAGTGGCCATTGATTCCATATAAATTGCTCTGAGTGCACCTTAAGAACTTTTACTCTTCCTGAAGAATGTCAGGTGAAAGGTTCACAGCACAACTTTTCACAGTTAATTAGCAGTTAGAATCGCTTCAAGAAATCAAATTGGGAGGAGCAGATGGACTCGCAGCTCACCTTGGGGCGGTAATTTGTGTGTCTCAGCCATTAGTCCTGGCTGCTAACAACATTATCTAGAGGTAATGTGATCTGCTGCTTTTTAGCAGATCTTATTGTCATTTGGTCGTCAAATAATTTAACTTCAGTATCTAATTTCTGTTTTACAAAAAGAAAAATTAACTTTTTTTATGAGCGCTGTTTAATTTGTGATGAGTTGCTGCCATAATCTCCCAACATTAAAAGGCATAAAACACACATGCTTGCTTTGCTTTGGGTGCTCAGACAACATGGACATGCTCCAGGAAGTAAAGATCTCATGCTTGAAAACTGCAAAGAACTTCTGTTTGACTGGCATCTCAGTAAACAATGTTACCGTGGAGTAGAAGTTTGCTTTCCATGTTTTAAAAAAACTTTTATCTTGAAATTTATCTCTTCAAATAGTCCTGTGTTTTGAACAAAACTATTGTAATATTTTAGAAAGGGAATGTCATTTTCCTTTTGTTGTGGGAGCACTTAGGTTTGTTACATTTAAAAAATAAATCGCAAGTCCACATATACTGCGTGCAGTCTGAAGGATTTTAAATCTCTTCTACTAGTGCCATAACTTTTGAAAATAAGATGTAGAAGTGGAATCTGCCGTCAACTCTTTTGCATTTTGTTTAATCTGTGAGTCAAAGTGACAACATCAACATAGAAGAAAGCAGTGATTCCTGTTACTGTTCCACACATGGAAATGTGTGCTCTTTTTGAAAAGAAGGGATTACTCAAATTTAACTTGTTTTTATAGTCCCAGTAGGAGTGACAGAGAATGCTGGATGACCTTTGTGGGCTCACTTACTGTCTCAGTGAAAAATGTTCTCCATCGGAAGTAGAGGAAATACCTGCTGACCTAAGGTTTACAGTAAAGACTATGCTTGTCAAACATTTTTGTGTTGTTTTGCAGAAAGAAGTCAACCATGATAAATAGACTTTCAGGACAAGTTTTCAAAAATTTACCTTGTGCATAACTTTTCCAAGTCTTTCTGTCTGTTATGAGCCTTTAGCTTTGTCAATAAGCCATGGTGATTAATTAGAATTGGTTCAGGCTCAGTATTCCCATGAGGAGTTTGTAATTCTACCTTGTTTTACTTCCTGTGTGCCTAAGATGTACCTATGGATGTGATCTATACTCCTGTACCGTAACATAATGATGAAAGACACAATTCTAATTTCCTGTATAAGAATGCTTTATTCCCAAATTAGTAGCATCTCAAATCCTTTTTTTTTTGTTGTTAAACCTTTAGACTCTACTCCAAACAAGTTAAATCAACATATCTGCAAATGTAGCTTAGAAAATATGTATGTTTAAATGCTCCTTAGGTGGTTATAATTACAGCCGGGGCTATCTACCACTATCTTACATCATAGTCACGCTTGCTTTGAGACCAAACACTGAAGATTTAGGAGGTAGGTAAAGAAGATATTTATAGTTTGAGGGAAAAAAGAAGCCTAAAATGGCTGCCGTTTGGCTCAGGCTGTTCTCCAGTAGTGCCTGATGGCATGTAGATGGACCATCAGTGAGGGCCAGGGACATAGGGGCTCTGTCAAGTGTTTGATGGTTGTCTGGTTGGGTGGGAGAGAAGCAATACCAGAGGCTGTTAGAGGGCTTTTATTCCCCATTTAGCCCAGTTTTAAAGGCTCTTGTACAACCTGAGTATGAAGGATGTAGCCAGAGACAGGGCAGAAGATGCCAAGCTGGTAGATTAGACAGAAGATGCTACACAGGTGTTTGGAGTGGCAAAGCCAGCTGCCCCGCAGATGCTAGCCTTGCTGGTCGCTGACCCTGGTGTCCTACGAACCAGATGTTCATGTAATCACTGAGAGCTTCAGTCAGGGGTTGTGGGAATCCACAGAATAGCTACACGTGACTTGGAGATTTTGGTCCCAGTTGTAGAAGAGGGGGGAAGTCCACTGTTCTCTCAGAGAAATAGCTAATAGCTGTACATGTGCCATTATTGGCCCATGTGTCAGTCTCCTGGGAGGTCCCCATGAAGGTATGAAATATCTACCAGAGACCCAGTGGCTATGCTCATAGATACCTGTTCCCAAGATAGGGGGTCACTCAGGCATCAGTGCTAGCGTGATAGCATATTTAGACTAACAGAGTGTTTGGAGCACGCGTTCCTTTTCTGCCAAGTTAGGTCAGGTGTTAGGGCTGGTAGAGTATGCAAGTGGTGTACTGTGTCTCATGTACCCAGAGAGAGGTATCCTCACTTGTACAAAGAAGCAGTGGGCATTGTGCTGGCCATGGGGGTGGACAGGGTGAATGCAGTCAGACTTCCACATGCTTCAAACCACTGGCGTCTTTGCCAGGTTCCTGTTCTTAGTAACCAAGATTGGTGCTGCTTAGATTTACTTTATAAGTTCTCCAGGAGGTTGGATGATTTAGCTAAGTGTTAGGCAACCAAATGGCTATAGAGTGCACTGTGTCTGTCCTAATTCATGGGGAAAGAAAAACACTTCCTAACTCCTCATTTTTAATTGGCCTGCTGTCCCCATGCATCATAGCTCACATTAAATGGACCATGTGAGTTAAAGTATTACTGCACTATGTGGACAGTTGTATTAGTGTATCAGACTTTACTAGCTGTGGGATTTACAGAGTTAGGACATTTGATAGGTTAAGAATTCTGCTTATATTTTATACAGTTAATGCATTTTGGCCTTTGTAATATGATGAAATATTGTTCCTTTCCTGTAGGTGTACAAGTTTTGAGCTATAGATTGCAGCCCTCTATCTTTTACCCCTTAAAGGTGCATTCTGTCCATTCTTAGATACGGTGTTATACACTCATGCCCCTGTTTAACATTTTTGCATATTGAGGAAATACTCTGTATTTTTAGATTCTTTGCTTTCTTATTTTTTTTTTTCAGAAAAAATGTCATCGTAATATTTACTGTGGAATGGAACAGGAGACTGAAGTTCGCGTTAGAGAATAATTAAATAAGATGTACATACTGCATTTATAGAAACAGACTCCCAGGAGATGGTTAAATCACTAAACAGAGAGACACTGGCCTCTAAATAACTTTGTGAAGAAAGTCAGGAACACACTCTTCCTGCAGCATGGCATCAATGATGACACATGACACAACTATCTCATGTCTGTTCACTATGTCATGAAATGAAGCAATATTTATGTATGAACTTACTGGTATGTTTAGTTACTGATATTTTAGCTTTATTTGACTCAGTAAATCTCCTCTTGAAATTGGATGACAGTCCCTTCCAGATAACTAGAAGGAATATTCTAAGGATTGAGAACATAACATAATTGTAATATAACCAATATCACTTATAAGCCATATGTTAGGTTAAAAATTTAAAGTTATTAAACATTGAGAAATATAGGGATACTTTTGCCTGATCTATTGTAACACGGCTCCATTAGTTTGGCTATGAAGGGAGATAGTATGACCATGTGTTACCAAAGCACTTGTACTCTAGAGAACTGAAAGATGGGAAAAAGCTCTTTCTGGAAAGTCCAGTTTTAATTACGGGGAAAGATTGTAGCTGTAAACACAAATAGTAAGATATATTGTTGGGTCACAAATTAAGATAATTATGCCAATATTTAAAATTAAGGACACGCTCAAAAGATATTCTATAAACAATGATTCTAAAACCTGACTGTATTCAGTTTAACAGTAACCCACAACCTATGGACCAACTGCCTCACTGCATCTGAAACACTTGAATGTTTGTTAAAAATACAAACTCTTTGGCCTCAGATCAGTCTTACCACATTCAAAATTGCCCGTTTCACACAATTATATGTGACTAATTTTATTTCTGTGAAGCTTAAATGAAATAATCTCTACAAAATACTCATAATAGTACCTAGCATCTAGTAAATATTTAATAAAAGTTAGTCTTTGCTGTTATTGAAATTATTGAATACAAAAGGCCTGAGAAACACTTTTAGAAAAACGGATGAGAAGATCTGATTATTTTTATTAAAATCAATATTAAATGTAGGACAGTTGATTAACTTGATACATGATTAGATTACTTAAAAATGATGGTCTTACTTATTGGAAGAGTTGCAGCGGGCAAATAAATAAGGTAAACTCATCATGTCTTTTCCATGTACAGCTTAGGTTGTCTATAGATCCACTAATACAAATTTAATCAATGTGAGGAATATGAGGAGAACAATGTATTTTTTTTTTGGAGAACAACATAGTTTACTGCCAAGATGCGACTTTTAAATTTAATTTTCAACTTGATTAGTTTGGGAACAGTCTATGGCAATGGTGGTGAGCCTGTGGCATGTGTGCTGCAGCTGGCTCTTATCACTGACAGGACTAAAAGGTCCACCATCCTGGTCTATGGAATTAGTAGGGCACATTTCCGGGTGTGTCTGGGTGAGTCACTGAGGCATGACTTTGGGGACTGTATCTGGTCCCCAGATTGTTCCCCTCTGGCACTGCTCCTCTGATCTACTTCATAGTTACCAGGGGCAGTGTAATTTCCCCATACCTGGCCTTTATGCATGCCGTTTCCGCTTTATGCAACCAGGGACTGGACCCACGGAAACCGTGATCCAAATAAAGCTCTCCTTAAGCTGTGCATGCCAGATGTGTCACCCAGCAACTGGAAAGCTAATTAATACACAAGAGGAGTTTGATTTAAATTTTAATTGAAACTTGAATGGTTAGTCAGCTGTCTCTTTGGAGATATTTAAATGTATTCATCTGTCATTCAGAGCTAGAGAGGTAGGCAGATTTGACACTCAATCACAACGAAATTACAGAAGGCATGTGATACTTGAAAGAATAGCCAGAGAGAATGTATAAAATGAGTTGAGAATAGGCATAAGGCTTAAGGCTTGGGGGCACAGGCTTTTAGGGCGATGTGGAAGGAAACGTAATTAGATAAAACGAAAGCTGCAGATGAGATTGGGGAGAGGAACAATTAAAGTATAGTGTCCTAGACTTCAAGACAGTGAACATTTTAAGACAGCGGTTGGGGAGTCCAAAGAAATGTCTATTCCTAGTCAGAAACTGTATGTGGGGATGACTCAGAATATTTGTTTCCACGTAGTTCCCTGTTTTCTCAGTATCTGCAGTATCCATGTTAATTGGGGTAGAAACCATGCCTTGTGCAGTGTAATTTGGCACATAATAAGTAAATAGGGGAATGACACTATATTTGTACCAATCAACACATCTAGTTCTTAACCCTTGTGTAGTCATGCTGGTTGTTTTGGTCATTTCTTCATTATACATTGACCCCCCCACTGTGATCTTATGCTTGACATTGCTCTCTGCGACTGTAAGTCTTCTTATTTTCCAGCACCTTCATACTCTTGGTTCCCTTGAATTCCCAAGATTTGCAACCAACCCTTGGTTCCCTCACAGGTGCTTCTCTTAGCTGTGTCACTTCTACTCAGTAGTGTTAGTGTCCTTGTGAGTTAAGCATTTTCCCTCTGACTTTTCTTGTTTCCTCCCTGACCCGGCCAGTATGGCTACTGGTGCTCAGCACATGACTTACTGCTGTGGCGACACAGGATTGAGGGCTCCTCTCAGCTTTTTTCAGTTTTATGCATAGAATGCTAAACGTTACTGAAGAAAGATGTGTGCTTGTGTTTCCTTTTCTCACTATGAAGTCAGTGTTTCCTGAGGTCAACTTGTTTCCTGTCCTACTTAGGAATCATTTTATTCACCTGCTTATTCATCACAGGTCGGTTTTCTTTCTGTACAACCCAGGTGCTTTTTCTCTGTACAAAACTAATTGCTGGTCCTGCCTACACTTTCAATCATCCAGTCACTTCCAACCTGATAAGTTTTGTTTTATTAATAATCTGTCAAAATTTTTGATTACTCTCTAAAATCATCTCTTTTTTCCCCAACTGATATTCTCAGTATTTTTATAAACCACCAGTACACAGATTTTCAGTCTTCTTCATGAACTCCTTACGCAGCCACATCTTCTTTACTTTTATCTACAGATTCTCTTATGTTTTGTTTTCTTTCTCTACTCTCTAAGCATGTCGCTCTCTCAAAATAATCTTGCTTTTCACCCTTTTCCTTCAGATGTTGTCAGTGACTTCCTTATTCTAAGACTCAATGCTCATTATTATTAGTCACACTTTTTCTTTTCTGGTATTGTCAAGAGCTTTGTTTTTCTAATGTTCTATCTTTAGTTTATGTGATGTCATACGGTTATTTACTTTGCCTCATTTCTTTGATTCTTTCCTCTCTTTTTAGAGGTTTTCACGTGATGAATTTCCTAAGGATCCTGTTCCCTCCTCTTGTTTTCTTTTTTCTCTTTGGAAACTCATGTTGTCATATGGTCTGAAGAATCCCCTTGATACAGAGGGCCTTTAACATTTCCTTTCTCAACTTTGATCAGTATCTTGGAATCTATGTCTTTCCAGTGTAACTCTGTGTATATTTCTCCTTCCCCCAACTGTGCATAGTATTCTCTTAAAATATTCTCTACTCTTTGTGTTATTGTTTATGCCAATAATGAAGATTTTTATATTCTCATTCATTCACCTATTTTTGCTTTTTATTCTGTTTTTGCAGTGTTCTTCAGGTTGGACAATTTATCTTGATCTCTCTTCAAGTTTACTGACTTGTATTTCCTCTGACTGTTACGCCCACCCAGTGAATTTTGAAATTCAAATTCTTGCAATGTTTAACTATTTAGTGTCTAATTGGTGTCTAGAATTATTTTTATTTCTCTGTTGAGAGTCCTTGTTTCCCATTCATTAAGATCATCTGTTCTTTCAACTCTTTGAAGTTAATTTTAATAGCTCTTTAAAATCTTCAAGTGCTAAATTTAATACCTGGACAACCACATATTTAATTTCTATTCACTAATTATTTCCCACTTGGCTTGATGCTCACATTTTCCTTTCTCTACATGTACAGTGATTTTTATGTCATGCTTGATATTATGAATGATGAATGATATTAAAGAAAAGTGTTGTTTTCTCTATTAGGCAGTTCAGTTACCAGGTGAGCACTTTAACCCAGTGCAGGCTGTCTTTCATGTGTTAGTGCAGCTTTATGCAAGGTCAAAGCTGTTTCCCAGGTCTTTCTATGCTAGCAGAACTAATCTCTAAACTCTTCTGCAGATCTTTCAGGACTTAGTTTAAAGAGTTGTTAGAGCATGCTAAAAGTAGACTCTAATTTGTGATATGGTTCTTTTTTTTTTGTGGTACTAGGGATTGAACCAAGGGCTTTTACTTGGAGGTATATCCCTATCCTTTTAAAAATTTTTTAATTTCTAAAATTCTGAGACAGGATATTATTAGGTCACTGAGTTGCTGGGCTCAAAGTTGTGATCCTCCTGCCCTGACCTTGTGGAGTACTGGGATGACAGGCATGAGTCTCCACAGCTGGCTTTGTTCTGTTAAGGTACAAGCTTTCTTGAATCTAACAGCTAGAACTGCAGTGTCCCATTGTATCACTTGATCCTCGTATCGGTCTTTATTTCTATCCATGACACCTGCTCTTTGATAATCCTGTTGCTCTTGCCCTTTGCATGTGCAGCCCATCCCTCAGGTAAGAACTATGGGGTTACTGACCCATTCTGCACACAGATATGTCCTCCCGGGTGTCCTGCCCTCAAAGTCCAGGCACGTTAGTCTTTGCTTCCTTAGCTCAGTGGGATTTTTTTGTGTGGCTTGGACTCCAGCTTATTGTTTTGTAATGGGAAAATTGTCCTCACAAGGAGATGGAGAATTGTAGGTCTCATTTCCTGTGTTTACCACCTCATAGGGATTACAACATTGCACTGATTTTTTGGTAGCTTATAGGACAGTAGGCTATACTGGCAATGGTTATTGCACCACAGCCAAAAGCAAAAATTTCTCCGTTCATTATCTTGAAACATGAAATCCTTTGACTTATCATCCTAAAACTCATCACCTTCCAAATAAATCCCACCATTATTCTTCCCCAGCATTTCTATGTGCCTTTCTAATGTTCCAGCTGGTGTACTCCTTTAACCACATCATTTACTTGCACGTGTTCTTCAGTGATTGCACAATTGCCATTATAATCAGAAGGTACAGGATTTGCTTCTTCTTCAACTTAGGTCACATAACCTTATGATTTTTTTTTCTCCTACTGTTCCTTAAAATACACCATAGTTGCTAGAACCCTGTGCTTCCTTACTTTTGCTTAACATAGAGAAACTGAAAGAAGCCAGTGAGTCTAGTGTTTAGTAACCAGTGGGGGGTGACTTTAAATTATGACAGGCTCATATGACTCAGGCCTATAGAACTGTAGCAATACTTTTCTTTTTTTTAGTCTTTTTTTTTCCTTTTTGAGACAGTGTTTCATTCTGTAGTTCAGACTGGCCTTGAACTCACTTTTTAGCACAGGCTGGCCTTGAAATCCCAGTGATCCTCCTGCCTCAGTCTCCCAAGTGCTGAGATTACAGGCATGTACCCCCACGCCTGGCTGCCAACACTTTATATTTTCTCCTAGGAGCAAAGAGAAGCTTAAAGGACTCCTCAAAACAGTCACCCAACTTGACATCAAGCACTAGGATTTAAAAAACTCTCCATGCTTTATTTTTTCCTGGTTGAAATAAAGACAGTCACCTCGTAGGGGTGGGAAACTTGATTTATTGAGTGCAAAGATATCTGTTATTTCGGAACCCTGTGGCCCAATGCATAGTCCACACTAACTGGTTTTTTTTTTTTTGGGGGGTACTGGGGATCGAACTCAGGACCCTGCACTTGCTAGGCAAGCGCTTATTCCACTGAGCTATATCCCCAGCCCCAGTCCACACTAACTGAATGTTGCTCTAAGATTCACCCACATTGCGCCTCACTTCGTGCTTGGTGGCTCAGCTTTGTGAACTGCATTTTCCCTTCAGATTACATTACACTTTATTCTGCCTCATAAAAATGTAGCTTGTGTTTGGGTTGTCAGTTTCACGGAAAAGAACTGACATTTACCTCTATAAGAGCTAGTCAAAGCCTGTTGCAGCACAGGGCCTCTAACAGTGCGTAAAACTTAAAAGAGCCATAAGTTCTGCTCTAGTTGCTCTCACCATTATTGACAGGATGCAGCACTGGTAGAGAGGAGCTTGTGACAACCTGGGCCAGTGGAATGCTGTTGTATTTCTTTAATTGTTATGTACTCAGTATAGGTGTGCAGACATGTCCCATTTCACAAAGCTGTTATTCATTTTAACCAGAGGTAACATTAGAATCATAATTTATTAATATCTGTTTTCATGAACTTTGGGGGAATATTTCAAAGGGCTAGGAGGCAAGAACGGGATACAAGCTTTGGGAAGGTGCTGGAATCTACGCTGGAGATGGTTTGTAGTTCAGGCTGGCCTTGTATTCACTACATATCTCAGGCTGGCTTCAAACTCATGGAGATGCTCCTGCCTCAGCTTCCCAAGGGACCTTTTAATTTATACCATTTCCCTCTACTGATCACCTTTGACAACGTAAATTTATTCTTCTTGTTCTATTTTCACGTATATATACTGTCTGAATTGTATTTCAGTGGTGTACTTATTTTACCTTTAATCTGATATATTATGTAGGAGACTGACTACATTTATTCTTGCATTTATTCATGGACATTTATTAAAAATTCTTACTATTTAATATACTCTAGGCATTATTAATTAAATGCCAAGAAACACAGAATCTATCTGCTTTCAGTTCCTCCAGAAAAAAGAAGGCCAGTATAGTTGGAACTCAGAGAAGGAGATAAAAGTCAAAAGGGGAACCTTAGGCAAAGATCAAGCCATTAAGAACCTTATAGGTCACATTCAGATGTTAGAGTTTAACCTATTAGCAGGTAATATGTGTCTAATAAGGATTTATCTAAAGAAGGAACTTAAACCTGGGTATTTTAGGAAGGAATCCAGACAGAAGTAGTGGGCAGCAAAAAATATCCACTAAATGACATTCAGAGAATGAACTTTTAATGAATTAGCAGAGAGAACTGTGGTAACAGATGGTAAGCGGGGAAGTGCAAGTTTACTGATGCTGAAGCAGTTACAGGAAAAAGCACCTGGCAGGGAGATGAAAGCGGAAAGGCTTGAAGAGGTGAACACAAGGAAGAGGGGACCGTTCTTCACTGTAAAAATAGAGCAGTGATTTGAAATAAGAAAAACGAAGATAGTCAAGAAGTTCTAAATGTGTCCAACATAGGTTAGTGCTATTAAGCTGGGAAGTTGAAGCCAAACTCAGCGTGTGGTTTTTCTGTGTGGCTATTTTATGCCTCAGGACTGGGGATACATGATCGAGGGTCCGTGAGATTTTCCCTGGAGGCAGAGTTTGGATCTGGAATGGCCCCCAAGGCCCATCCATGAGTTTAAAGATTTAGCTTCAGTCTGTGGCGCTATTGGAAGATAGAGCAGCCTGTGAGAGGTAGGGCCTAGGGAGGGCTCCTCAGGTCCCTGGGCACAGGCCCTTGAAGCTGCCATTGAGGGTCCCCTCCTCCTTTTTCTCCTTTTCTTTTTGCTTTCCCTCCGTGACGTGAAAACTTGTACCTTGTACACATTCCTGCCAATGCAGGCCCAAAGCAATGGCGCCCACTTACCGTGGACTGAGCCCCAGACAACCAGCCAAATTTACAGCGGCTTGATTATCTAGGCATTTGTTATTGTGCTCTAAAGCTAACCTTCCTGGTTTGGTGAGTTCTTAGGAGAGTTCACAGAACTCACCAGATGTTTATAATTGTGGCTTAGAGTTTTTACTGTAAAAGTACCAAAAACAGAAACAGCAGCAGGAAAAAGTCCACGGGGAAAAGCCCCATGGAGATCAGACGTGGGCTTGTAAAGAGTGTTTCTCCAGCCTGGGCCTTGGGAGCACGGCTCTAATCTCAGCACTCGGAAAGCTGAGACAGCAGGGTCCCAAGTGGCATGTTTAGGCCCATCCTGGGAAACTAAGTGACTTAGTGAGACACCGCCTCACAAACAAAGAGTGGGTGTGTAGCTCTGTACAAAGGCTCTGTGCGTCCTCAATCCCCAATTCAGTCATAAATAAATGGAACAGAGACAGAGGGGGAGGAGGAGGAAGATGGGGAAGAGGAGATGGAGGGAGAAAAGAGAGAAAAGAAAAAAAACAAAAAAGAAAAAAAGCATTCCTTTATGAGACTCAAATTTAATTCCCTGCTATGGATTTGTGATCACTCTTGGGAAATATTACCTACAGATGCAGGTCATACAAGACTTTGGTGTCCAGTGATTTAGTGAGGTCTGGCCGTAAGAGCATAACTGACCCTGCATCTCCTAACTCCCAGTGTTCAACATAAACTACATTGATTTTACAGATCTCAGCACAGTAAATGAATCATATCAGTTCCAGAAATGGTAAGAAATTTTCTTCCTAAAACCCAAGTTCCCAGAAAGTCAGCCAAGGGCCAAGCTGCAAGCAGGGCTTTATAAGGATATATGTGCTTTTCTGTGTGTGACGGCTGCAGACTCACTCTTTGTTTCCCAGGTCTCTGTGCTATTTCAGGGTATGCAAGGCATCCTGAAGCAGCGTATCACCCATATATGTGTGGCTATCATTTGACTAATGCACGGAGGCCACAGACTCCTCATGTTTTTACCTTTGAGTCATATTTCTTCATTCTCTGTCGAACAGCATCCTTGTTGTACCACACATTTGGCTGATTTGGGGTGCTGTGAAATTCTGCCTCATGTTCCCTTCTTTCTCCTAATCTCTTCTCTAGCTGTTCCATATTGATCTCACATCATACCTAAGTTACTCTGAAGGTTAATGGAAGAAATATCCTTCACTTTGAAAATATTTTGTTAGGTGGTAATTTGCATTCCCAACGACTCACAAATCTACCTAGGGTATACAATGTTTGTGATTAGAATTAAAATACAATATTTATGAGAAATTATAAAATTTAATGAAATTCCATAAAGCTTTGGCACTCATTAAAATAATTCGAGTGGAGAAATGTCCTATTCAATTACAGTTTACTTTGTGGATTAATGTACACAGACATTTTTACTGGGTGAATGTTATATTTATTGAGTTTTAAGCTTCTCATACTAATAAGAATTGGTAAGAAGGTTATGGCAATCAGAATTATAGTGTATCAAATTATTGTTTGATTGTGGTTTTGAGTTTTTTTTTTTTTTTTGTACTGGAGATTGACCTCAGGACCTTGCACTTGCCAGGCAGGTGCTGTGCCGCTGAGCTATATCCTTGGCTCGGTTTGATGTATTTTAACAAAATATAATTTATGTTGTCCTCTTTTTGTACTATTCCATACCCACTCCCAACAAATTTTTACTTTTATTTCTAGGAGCTCTTTCTGTTGTCTAATTCACTATTACCCAGTGTGTTGCAGTGAGATCACCTGTGAGTTTGGTAGAAGTGCGGAATATCGGGCCCATTCCCTAGGCCTGCTGAATACATCTCTGTTCTTCAGGAAGACGTGCAGTTGACTTGCACTTATTGAAGCTGGGGAACTGCTGCCAGACTCTGCATCCTGCTGTCTTCACCTCCGTTATCAGCTTTCGCTTCTTTTATGCCACACAGCTGGCCATACTGGAAAGTTTTAGGTTCTCAAGAGGCAATCGATTAAACTGAGGGGTTGACTATGCTTGGGTTCCCACCATTGTATCAATGTAGGAAGCGCGGTTTCAGCATCTACTATGAGTAACGCTACTGTCTCTCCCAGGACCCAGAGTGCCCCTTGGTTCCTACTCACTGCTGTGGTTCAGAGCCATTTTTCCAGTAAGAAGGATGAACTTAGCTCAGCATTATCCACTTCAACCCTGATGCTCCTGGGTGAAAATTGACCATTTCCATGTCGTCAGTCTTGTTTCAAGGCCCGCAGCCACTGAGCTGTCATGGGCTCAGCTGGAGTTTTCCAACTTTCTTTTTTCCTTATTGTTTTTCCCCCGCTGTTCTTTGGTATCTGCTTGAGCTTGGATTATAGGACAGACTGGAGGGCCTGCAGCCTTGGGCAATTGAATAATTGTCCCGACTCTGTCTGAAGATTATTACTTGGTTAGGAAGAGTTGAATTTTTTCTCCATTCCAGTCCCACAGTTGGGCACCCTGCCTTTATGTCTGTTTCCTTTTACCACTATCCATTATCTCCATCTTTACTTGATTCAGTTTAAGTTTACTACTTCTAGTTTATCTTTTATGTTTCAGTGGCTCATGTGTCCTACTGAAATATTTCAGAAAGGAAAATTTTGGTCACATAGAATCATTACTTTTCCTATTACCATGTAAGTCACTATGAGAAAATAATTTATCAAAATAGAAATCAAATCTTATATAAATTAGAATTTAAGCTGTTTGAATTTTATTATTCTGCGTTTTCTAGAAAGTGGTTCATTAACACTGGAGTTTGATCTGCATATTTGAACAAATTTACTTATTAAAATGGAGTTTATAAGTATTGGGCTGATTTATGCTTGAAGGAAATATTCTGTTTAGTAATTTGAATTCTATTTCTAAGATAAATAGTTCTACAATTTTCTAAAGTAAGTTGAATATGCAAAGTGACAGAATTAAACCAACTGAAAGAATGCATAGGTCTTATTTTTTTCCCATTATGAAGCTACATTGTTCTCTAAATAGCAGTACTTTCCGTTACTTATTTCCTTTAAAATGTTGTTTTCATAAGTCAGAATAAACTGGAGTGTAATTTTGCTGAATTCAGTAGTCTTAGTTGTAAACTTATTATTTACAATTTGTTGTGTGCTTTTGGTGAAATTAAACAAAACATGTTTAAACATTTTACTCTGCATGTGTCTTTGCAATGCACTGTGAGAACAAGAAACTTTATTACAAGCAACTGAATTCATCTTGGATTTTCCAGTATAAGTTTTAAAACTTCAAAACTCAGTATGTCTTAAATTTCTTAGTATGACCATTTGTGCCCTATCTTGTCATTCTAAGCCATTTAAAAATTTATACTTTGCATTGGATTTGCATAATAATGAATATATTAGATATTGAAAATGTATGTCACTTGAAAGTAAAAGTTTGCTTTTGTAAAAAACAAAAAAATCCTTCCTTGGGATCCAGTTTTGGTGAAGTGCTCCAGCAAGCCTGTCTCTCCCTTCAGATCACATAATAAAATCCCTCCCATCGGTGGATGTCTACTAGGTGAGAAATTTGCTTTGTGATTGAACAAGACTGCTTCTAAATTGTAGGCTGTAAAACTAACTGCTGCCCCGGTTAATTGTGTGTATGACTGGTATGACTGGTGATGACTATGTAAATACATAGAGGTAGCATGGGCGTGAGCTCTAGTCAGACCGCCTGCCCTTGTGATATCCTGGGTATGGGACACTGGGGAGACACATAATCCCCTTCTGTCCTCAGTTTTCTCTCCGTGACAAAAAGAGTGTATGTCATAAGTTTGTGTGAAATTTTAAATAAGCTAATACAGGTAAAGCCCTTAATGGAGTACCTGTAAGAGTGTAAAGTCATTAAATAAATGAAAGTAAGTGATTAGTAAGTAGGCAAATATAGTTTATCCTTCATGATATTCAGACTTTTTTTTTAATCTCTTCACATTTAGAATAAGCAGAATTAATGAGTTCCATTTGAGATTTTTCTAGTGAAGTGAAAGTGAATTAAAATAGTCCTAAGGACTGCATTGATTCCTAGGTCTGTTTGTGTGTAAAGGTGGGTGCATATTTTGTCAGCTGGGGAAGTTTTACAAACATATAACTCAGGGCCCCATTCCACAACCACCCAGTCCACAGCCTCTTAAAGATGGCTAAACATGAGCTTACTGGTCTAATAAATCAGAATTGACATCAAGGTTACCAGTAAGGACAAACCATACCAGAGGACCTCATTAGAATTTTGCTATTGGATTTTGATGGATAACTATCATAGGTTAGTTCTTCATGTGTGAATTCCACAATTCAGAGTAGAAGTATCAAGGTTAAAAGCATTCTGCTGTAGATAACTGAGTCACTGTGGGTTAAGTTTTGGCTTTCACTTGGAGCAGTTCTCCATGTATTAAAATAAATTGGAAAAATGCAGTCAATCCTCATTATGTAATGGCAGTGGTACTAGTATGTGTGTGTCTTGGTTACTTTTCTCTAGCTGCTGAAGCAAAATTCCTGACACCTGAATTAAGGAAGGAAAGGTTTAATTATCTCACAGTTTGTGGAGGTTTCAGTCCATAGTTGGCTGGCTCCAAGGCAGAGTGAAATGTGGCAGAAGGCAACAGTTCATGGCGGCAGAAGACAGTGCAAGCCACAGGAGCAAAACAGGGGAGCAACAGCAAGCAGCCTCTTTCTGTCCTTCACATCGTATACAAACTACCTGCCTCAGGGTGGGTGCAGAACTCACATCCATAATTCCAACACTGGACTATGGATCAATCAAAAATCTAGAAGCCTGCCCCATGGCTGCATGAGGATTTGCAGGCACATCCAGACACAAACCATCCAGCACCCAATGTAGTTCTTCCCAGTAGAGATCTCTTGAACCTGTTCTTTACTGGAAGGATTTTTACCAGCCTTCTGGTCTTCTGAACTTTCACCGAATCTCCCACAGAGAAGAGAAGAGCTGAAGGCGTTCCAACTCTATTGCTTCAGGTGACATCTCTGAACCATCCAAACACTTCCCACAAAGCCTTTTCCAAAGGCTCTTGAACCACATGATCAGGCACAGTCAGAGCAATGACCCCACTTCTCTGGTACCAAATTGTGTCTTGGTTACTTTTCTCTCATTGCTAAGACAAAAATACCTCACACCCAGAATTAAAGAAGGAAAGGTTTATTTATCTCACAGTTAGAGCCAGCCTATACTTGGCTGGCTCTAATGTGGCAGAGGACAACAGTTCATGGTGGCAGAAGACAGCAAAAGCATGAAGAGCAAACTTGGGGAGCAGCGACAAGCAGCCTTTCCCTCCTTTACATATGCAAACTATCTGCCCCAGGGCAGGTGCAACACTCACATCCATAATTCCAACACTGGACTGTGGATCCATCAAACATCTAGAAGCCTACCCCATGACCATATGAGGGTTTGGGGGATATCCAGACACAACCCATGACAGTGTGTATGTAGGTATTTGGCAACGTGAGTGTTTATTGTAGAAGACAGATTAATAATGGTCAGTAGCTCTTCTTCATGGATATATTTCTCTACTGAGAGAAGCACTCCTGTGATATGGTATGGGCAGTAGGTCACTGGCTGAACTCAGAATACTCTACTTTAAGAGAAGCCATGCAGTGGACAGCAATTTGTGAGGTAGCCTGGTTTGGCAGGTTGTGAAAAGGTAATATTGGTAGAGAACCCCATATATGAGAAAAAAGTGATTTGTAGCATCATTATAAGAAAAATGTAGTAACATTTTATTGTAGGGTTACTACCTAACCTAATTTCCTTTCAAATAGGGCAGAAAATGTTTGGTAAATATTTTACAATCATCTGTAATTGGGATGAGGAAATGCAGAGAGAATGGATGGTTCGCTATTAGAAGTGAACACTGGGGCAGAAGTATGGAGGGAAACACTCAAGAGTGAATCGACTAAGTTAATGGTAACATTTAGGGCTGCAGGATCTCTTTCTCTCGCACACTATCTACAGGCCAGTCAGTTCCAAGAAACCAAAGGCCTGATGGCACTCGACCTAGCCATGAAGCAAGAGTCCAGTAGTAGCAATATCAGTAAGTTTTGGAGAGAGACAGAGAGAGAGAGATTGAGATTGAGAGATTAGCAGGTTACCAGTGTCAATGATCAAGACACTGTGAGAGACAGAGATATAATGTAAGATACCAGCATGGTCAAGCTTTACAGCAAAGCTGCTGTAAATCTTTCAGAAATCCCCATTATTTAACCAGGATCTATGTTTTCCTTTCAACTCGCAGTTCAATGAACATACGATCTTTCTCTCTTTCCAATGGAAAGTAAAATCAAACAATTTATAAAGGCGTAGGCTAACAACATATTTTTACTAATGTTAACATATTAATTGATGTCCAGTTTATCTTAGGTCAGAGTCAGAGTTGGGGGAGGCAGCTGAATTAAAGGGGCAACGGAAATGTTTTAGGATGATGGAACTGTTTTGTGTTTTGCCCCTGGTGAAGGTTACATGACCATATACAACTCCACACGCCCATCAACCTTTATACATGTAATGAGCCAGTAAATTTGTATTGATATTTTCATTGCTGGGACAAACTACCTGGCACCTGCAATTTAAAGGAGGAAATGGGTTCACAGTTTCTGTCCACACTCCAACGCAGAAGCATCTTTTTTTTTTAACCTGTGATTGCATCTTTTTTTAATTAGAAAAGTTCATTTACTGCTATATGTTATATAACAAAGATTTCATTTGTAGACTCCATCCAGTAATGTGAAATTGAAACGCACTGCTCAAGTCACTGTTTATGGCCGATTACGTCTGATGCTTGGTGTGCAGCATGTGTCAGAAGTCCTTCCCTGTCCTTTGGCTCTTGCTGCCATCTATATTCATCTCTCAGAAAGCAAAAGAATCCACCTGATGTTTCAGTACATGGCAGATTGCCAGAATCATAGCTCCCATGGATCAGATATCCAAGAAAGAGCAGTTTTGATGAATGATTCAAAGCGTGAAGTTCATTCTCCTTTAGGCCAGGGAGGGGATAGCAGGAATGCTCCTCTATGGCTGTCTCACTCCTGCTGGTGCGTGTACTAACATGAATCCTGCATTCATGGAGGCTGCTCGTGGTGACAGACATACTGCACGCCATTATGGGTGAGGTAAGCGTCTTGGTTACTCTTCTCATTGCTGAGAAAAAAATGCCCAACAACAAAAATTAATGGAGAAAAGATTTATTTTGGCGTACAGTTTGTAGAGGTTTCAGTCTGTAGTGAGCTGGTTCCAAAGCAGGGTGTCATGGCAGAGAGGCATCCTGAGGAGAAACAGTCCACGGCAAGTGGGCAGGCAGAGGGCAGCAAAGCAATGAAGTAACTTCTTTCTGTTCCTTTATATTCCATTCAGGCTACTGCTTTTTGGGTGGTGCCACCCACACTAAAGTTGGGGCAACCTCAATCCTAGCAGTGCAGTCTTAATCCTGACATCACACACACTAACTCAGCCATCTTTGAAACGCTCCACCTGTGAGTGTAAGAAGCCTTTGGGGAGACATCTAGATACAAGCTGCAGCAGAGAGACTGTTCAAAAACATAGGAAGACAGTATTGGAGATCAATCAGAATAAGAGAAAGAAAGTCCAAATCTGGCAAATTTGATGACATGCTTGATATTGGAATGTGGTGGAATAATACTGATTAGCCTATTAATGAACAAAATAGCAGCAGGAGGAGAACCCTTTTGGTTGGGCTGTTTTGTGCTTCTCATAGGAAGGTCCACTTCTTTTTGGCAGAAGACTCTTCCTCTTCATCAGGAGAGCTTCTGTTCTTAGGTCAAGAGCAGGCATTTTCCTCTTGTTGCCTCACTGGCAATAGTAAGTGAACAAGGCTTACTGAGGACACTTCAACTTGTAATTTTTGCACATGGTTGGCTGGATGCTTTCATCAGACACCAAGAAGCATCTTCTTGGAATTTGACCTCATCCATATAAGAACAGCCTCTGGGAATTTCCATAAAAATCCCACCTAATAGTAGATTTTCATAAGCAGCTTTTGTGTGACACACAAGATAAATCCAGGTGGGCTGCATCTCAGTCACTTATATGTAAAGCTCAGCATCAAAGCACCACAGACGTGTATAGGTCACTGCATGGCATGAGGTTGTTAGCCTCATTTTTCCTAAAGGGCCTGCTCATTAGGAATACTTTAGGACTAGGTATACAAGTTTCACTATCACGATTGCAGGAAAGTTTTCTTTAGTGATCAGTGTTTCTAATATCTTTTATTTTTAATCTAAGAATATGGCTGATAGCTGTCATACAAGATATACAGATGTGAAATAATTCATTTCAATTTCTGATGCCCAAGAAGTAGAAATCTGGTCTGGCACAGCTGAAGACAACCTAACTAAAGATGTAAAACTCAAGAGGCATCCAGGGTGCTTCTGATCAATTCTATCTTTAGGTGGTGGTGTGGAGAGAGCCGAAGGAAACAGCTTACCACTTACTTTTGTACATAGACTACTGGGATAGTTATCTTCTTGAGGACAACTTGTCTTTGTCAGGCAAAGTCTTAATTGAACTTGAACTGTGTGGTCTCTCTGACCACCTGGCAAAATGTGCTTCATATGCATATCTCCCTAGCTTGTTAAGGTATCAAAACAAAGAAGTCATTGAATACTGCTTTGAACCCAGCATAAAGAAAACAGCAAAGTTTAAGGGGAGATAATTAAAAGCAGTGGTCTCAAAGAGCACACTTCCTCTCCATGATGACATGAGGCAGCACCTCAACTCTTTGATATCTACTGTCTTATTACCCCCACCACCATGGGTGGCAACCATGCTGTCGTCACCAGGGCCAGTGCTGCTTCCATCACCACCCTGCCATGGACACCACACATCATCATGGAAAGCAGTGGTAGAGGGAAAGTGTTCAACTCAGGGAACCTGGCAAGCACAGAGCAGGGGAAAGAGCCAGGAAAGGAGGATCCTGAGGCCAGATGTCTCCAAGGTCACAGAACCATCACTCTCTTCTTCCAACTAAGCCCCAGTCCTGAAAGTCCATACAGTTGTGAACTCACTAACAGGTTAACCACTGACTGTGCTCCTGACTATAATCCAGTCACTTAGGTAGGATTCTCAACCCCATCTAGTTAAAACCCAAGATTAATTGGCATGAAATTATTCCTTGGTCAATCTATAAGCAAATCCAGAAAGATGATGAGAAGGAAAAAAGAAGAAGTAGAAGTAAAAAGTCCATCAGAACACGAATGTAGGGAAAAAGCCTTAAATTGGAGTAGATGTTTGTATCTCAGTGGAAAGCTTGTGCCACAATCCCCAATTTATGATGGCTTGATACACATTTCTTTGACTTCATGGTGGTATCAAGACAATACACATTCAGTAAAAACTATACCTCAGATTTTTTATTTTGATCATTCTCCCAGCTCGCTGTCTGTGATCCAGTTTTCAGAGAGTCGCACAGTGTAAGTGAGCCACAGCACATCAGCCTTAGGCTCACAAGGGTGAATGACTGGTGCTCTGTAGCATGCTGTTGGGAAGCTACGGTGGTTATCAGGTTAGAGGAATTAAGTGCACTTTTGCTGTGTGACATTTTCCACTTGTGGATTTATTGGGACTTCACCCTATTACAGATTGAGGAGTATCCGTATATTTTAGCTTGAAGTGGGATCTATGAAAACATTGGTTTAAAATTTGATACAGCCTAATGGCCCAAATATTTCATAGAGTTAATAGTTAATAGCCCAAGGACTTTGTAAAAAATTGAATTTCTCCATAAAGCACACTGAGAAATGAATTCTAACAGTGATTCAGTTATTGGTACGGTTAAAGAGACTAAGTCAAAGACAACAACAAAGAATTCTTTGAATTGTTTTAAAACTAAGAATAACTTGGAAAACTTTTTTACCTGGCTTTCTGGTAGGTATGATAGAATAAAAGCTGCTTACCACACAATTAAATAGTTTCTCAAGTTTAATATTTCAAACACATTTAGTATGTTGCATTGGTATTGGCTATCCATTTCTCAGGTTAACATATACTTTCTGTTTCATGTGATTCACCTCTTTCCTCCTAGCACTCAAAATTAATTGTATAGCTGCTGCAAATGTCAGGCTAGCTGGTATATAGACCTACTAAATACATTTAAAAATAGCAAATGGTCAAATCTGATCTTTGGATTCTGAGAGCTGAGGGGTAATTGCATTGAAATCATTACCTTTCCAAGGAGAAATGCTTGCTGAACATTGACTCCCTGCTTAAATAAAATGTTTTTTTTTTTTTTTAACCAGGTGAATCTTTTGACACTTTGATGCCAGATGTTATGACCTCTGTCAGGCTTATGGATTATTGAATTCTCTGTGTGATTTAATAGCCTGACTCTGTCATGAAATATTTCTAGCTTTTTTGTGATTTGAAGATTTTGAATTCTACCTATAACCACATTAATAGTGAAATGGTCTATATGGAAGATACCACAGTGTACATTTTTTATCTTGTGCAAGGACAATTATTCTGATACAAGCGTGTATTTTGGATCTTTGTGCACCGTCACATATTTCATCAACATGTTGACATCATCTTTTACAAACTTTAAACAGATTATTTAATAGAAGTAAGTCAGTTCAGCTAACATTTTAAATAAAGTTTACTTAGTAAAATTTAAAAGCAGAAATGAATCCGATTCTGGGAAATATAGATAAATATGTTAATATTTATTGAATACTTACATTTATGGCAGGCATGGTACTAATTATATATACATTTATTAAATAGTACTCGATAAACCAAAGGGATTTTCTTCCATTCTTATCACTTGCTCATTATATTTATGGGCATAGAAATGTGTGTATGTGTGTGTGTGAGCATGTGTATGTGTGTATAAAAGGTCTGTTCTCATTGAGGACTTATGTATGGTTAAGTATTCAACTATTTTATACAAATTGACATATTTCATCTTCACCACAAATAAATGACATAGGTACTAAATGTTAGAGAATTCTTAGGTACTAAATGTTAAAGAATTCTTATGTTGAAACCTGATCACCAGTGCATTGCTATTGGGAAGCAGGGCCATTGGGAGGTGTCCAGCTCGTGAGGACAGAGTGCTCATGAATGGGATTGGTGTCTTCATAGGAAGCAACCCCAGAGCTGCCGCCTGAGGAGAGGGAGAAAGCAACCTCTAGCAGCCGGAAAGCAGGCCACATGCACTTTGATCCTGGACTTCTGAGCCTCTAGAACTGTGAAAATGAATTCCTAGTTTTATACAGGAAGACACTTAGTTTATTGCATTTCTTATAGTAGCTCAAATAGACCACAAGAGTTGAAGTTGCTCTAAAAGAGGAGTCTGGTTGAATTCAGACAGCCTATTCCATACCTAACGCTCTTTACCACCAGAATTAACTCTCAGTGGATTGAAAAAAGCAAAATCCAGTGGCTATTTCATTAAAAGTAAATGTAGTGAGCTAAATTATGTAAATTTTAAAAGTAAAGTTTTTAATACTAGCAAAACATACATATTTCAGACTGTGATTTTATTGGGGTAGCTGATTCAGACAGTAGTTCTGTTTTTAATTGTTTAAGGAGACTCCATACAGATTTCCATAATGACTGTGAATGTACATTCTCACCATTAATAAAGAAAAATTCTCCTTCCTATTATTCTTAATAATACTTGCTATAGTTTGACTTTTTGATAATAGCCATCCTAAGAAATTCAAGGTGTTACATTATAGTGGTTTGTGTTGTATTTTCTTGATGATTAGTGATACTGAGCACCTTTTCATAAACTTTTGATCATTTGTACATCTCTTTTTAAATTTTCTTACTGTAAGATTAAAAAACTAACAAAATAACAGTGAAGACAAAATCAAAACAACAAAAATGATACCAGACCTCAAAACAAAGTGATAGGAATTAACGATAGTTGCTACATTTTATACTGTTATCTTCAATGAAGTTTCTCAGTCCACCAGACATAAGAATGTAAGATTGATCAAATAATCAAAAACAGTAAAAAGAATAAAAAAACATTGGAAATGATGCAGAACTTCACCATACAAGATGGCAGGAGTTCAACAATGGTTCTTATAATGCACATTGTTGTTTTCAGATCAGTCATTCTGATTACCAGATTTAAGCGTGCAAAATTGGTCAAGAAAAAAGAAAATTTTAACTATTGACTGTTCCTTTCAGTAAACCACAGACATCAGCAATACACCTATCCCAGCTATCCTTGAATTTGTCCATCTCTTGAGAAATATTTATTCAAGTCCTATGCCAATTTAAAAAAAATTTTTTTAAAGAAAAAGATTTGTGTGTGTGTGTGTTTCTTCTACATTTTGCATATTAAGCCCCTGTCAGGTATATAGTTTACCAGTGTTTTCTTCTATTCTGTAGGTTGTCTTTTCATTTTGTTCGTTGTTTCCTTTGCTGTGCAGAAACTAATTTAATGTTGTCTTACTGCTTTATCTTTGTTGCCTGTAACTTTGGTGTTACACAGGAAAAATCATTGTAAAGACCAAAGACATAGAGCATTTCTCCTTCACTTTCTTCTAGGAATTTTATAGTTCCTAGTCTTATTTTTAAGTCTTTAACCCATTTTGATTTGATTTTTGTGAAGGACTTAAGTAATGTTTTTTGCATTGAGATTCAATTTCTGTATCACTCTTTGGTGCAGAGATTGTTTTTTATTTATTATTGTTAATTTTTTTTCATAGAAATTTTGTTAGTTGACTGTATTTTCTTGCATTTATTTTCTGGTTATTTTATTCTATGCCGTTGATGTATGTGTTTGTTTTTTATGACAATACCATACTATTTTAATTACTGTAGCTTTGCTTTAGTTACTATAATTTTAATTACTATTGCTCTGTAAAAATCAGGATGTTTGGTATTTCCAGCTTTTTATTTTTGTTCAGGATTGATTCAGCTATTCTAGATCTGTTGCTGCTCCATACCAATATTAGGATACTTTTTCTGTCTACAAAAATGTCACTGGAATTTTGATAGAGATTGTGTTGAATCTGTGTATCACTTTATGTAGTATGGAGATTTTGACAACATTGTTTTGGTCCATGAACATAACATATTATACCATATATTTATATTTTCTTATTACTTTCATCAATGTTTTATACTTTTCAGTGAGCAAATCTTGTTGGTTAAATGTATTCCTAAGTATGTTATACTTTTTGTTGCTGTTGAATGAGATTGTTTTCTTAATTTTTTTGATAGCATATAAAAATAGCTATTTTACAGCATTGCAACTGAGTTTTGTATGTTTATTTGTATCCTGACAATGCCAACATTATTACTCCTCACAGATATTTTAGTGAAGTCTGTTGGGTTTTCTGTATGTAAGATCACATCTTATAAAAAAAGACAACTTGACGAATGAACCCCTTTATCAATAAAAATGACCTTCTTTCCCTCAATTTATAATTTTGGTTAAAAGTCTATGTTATCCAGTCTAACTACAGCTACTCCTGCTCTCTTTTGGCTTACATTTGCATGGAATATCTTTTTATACCCCTTCATTTTCAGTATTTTTGTGTATTTAAATGTGAAGCAAGTCTCTTATAGGCAGTTTATGTTGGTTTTTTATTTGTAAATCCATATAAACTCTCTTCATCTTTTTATTAGAAAATTCATTTTAAATGTAAATTAAGTAATTGATCTGTAGCACTTACCATATCCATACTATCGTTTTATGAAACCTTTGTTCCTCTCTTCATCTGCTATTATAGTTTTCATTTGTGATTTAATATATGCTGACTTTCCCCCCCATATTTTGAGTATCATATACACATTTTTCCTTTACAGTTGCAATGAAGCTTACACAAAACATGATTAAAATGATTTATTTTAAGGCCAAGTGTGGTGGCACTCACCTGTAACCGCAGCAGCTGGGAGGCTGAGGCAGGAGAACTGCTGAGTTTGAGGCCGGTTCTGCTTATATGGTTTTGTTGTGTGTGGTGACCCTCTTGCTGCCTTACATTTTCCCGTCTTTTATTTTTGACAGTTTGATTCCAATTTTTTTTAGTGAAAAAGTGCTTTGAATCTGCTTGGCTGTTTGTATTTCTGAGAACCACTTAATATATGCTTTTAATGATGCCCCAGACTTCCTGTCATTTTCTTCGTTCTAGTGCAGGTTTTTTTTTTTTCTGCTCTGACTAGATATTTTCAAATGACTTGTCTTGAACTTATACACTGTTCTGCTTGATCAATCTATTTTATCTCTGTTGCACTTTTCATTTTGTTCATTGAATTCATCAGCTACAGAATATTTGTTTGTAAGTTTTCATATCCTTATTGAAAATTTAACTATTAGTGTATCATTTTCTATAATTTCATTTAGTTCTCTATCTGTAATGCCTGGTAGTGCATTGAATTTGTTTAAAACGATTATTTTAATATTTCATCAGACAAGTCCTACATGTCCATTTCTCTAGGGTTGGTTGATGGAATGTTATTACATTACCTCGATAGTATCAGGTTTTCTTATTTTTTTAATGGCCTTTGAGATTGGGCATTGGTGTGTTCAGATCTGTGTAAGGTGCCTCCTCAAGACTTTATTAACTGCCTTCTGAAGCAAGACATCTTTGCCAGTGAACTTGGTTAGGGTTTCAGAGGTTTTCTGAGGAATTTTATGTGGATACGTACTCTCCACATGACTTTTTCCCCGGAGTGTGTGATTTCTTAAAATTGTGTTTTTTCTGTCAGTTTCCCAAATGTGGACTGAGTGCTGAGAGCTTTCCATTTGTTTTCTGTAGGCTAGTGCCCTAATTTGTTCATTGTTCTGTGCTTGTGGTGTCAAGTTGATTCTATGCATGACACAATACAGTAGTTGACTGAAAGGGTGTAATTTGAGGGACAGCCTGCTTGGGAAGGAGATGAAGTTTGAAGAGTGTTCAGGAGGACTATAATGCAACTAGGGGTGGAGGTAGGAATTCCGCAGTAGGGTATCCCATCTGCTGGTGGATAGGAATCCTCATGCAGCTTCTGTTGCAGTGACAGCATCCACAGCCTCTTTCCTGACTCTAACCTTTGCCAACCACTCAGCATGCCATTCACCTCAGTAATATGGACAAGGCGAGGAAGGAATATGCTTTTGGGGTGGGGGACAATAGCCATCGTGGTTTGGAAAGCTATGTGCTCACTCGTTGTGTTCTTCCTTTCCTGTGTGTGAGAAATTACACACAAATGTTTTTCTTGGCATTGAGCTTTGCTGCCCTAGTGGAGAGATGTTGTGGTTAAAGTGAAACTGTTCTTGACCTCTTCAGTGCACCAGTTTTCAAGTTATCCTGCACCACCAATGTGCTGGAGCTCCTTTATGGGACTCCTACACCACCATGGAGTTGCCATCCCTAAGTAGCCATCTAAATCAGTGCTTTGTGGAAGATGAAAGTGGAAAGGTCCTCTTTTGCCATCTTGCTGACACCTCTCCCTTCTTGAGAGCAGTCATGAAAAGAGCAGCAAATGCTTAGCTCTTGGTGCTATGAAATTTCCATAGTCAGCAGAAACTAGTGATAGCTGATCATTATTCTACTATAAATAATAATTATCTGTTAGCTTAAAGAGCTTAAATAAATCTTGGTGCCTTGATTATAAGTAGTCAAAACATGACAAGCCTTGTTGCCTGTTCTGGAATTTAAGATGTAGGAATTTTAATGGCATAATCTTTAATTAATGATAACAGCAAAATATTCAGGAAAAGCTATATTTAGAATTGGCAGCAAATGTGTAAATGGAATGGTGCAACAATCTGGTAATTGAATTTTCCCTTGAAAGAATGCATAGTTTTCAGTCATATTTGATGTTTATTTTGTGTCATAATTTACTTTGCTAGGAGATTTTATTTTATTGTCAGAAAGAAAAGAAAACCCTTTGACAGATGGCCAGACATTTGAAAGAGTCCTAAGTAAAAGAAGGAAAATTATTGCACCAATGAATCTCTCACTTCAGATTTTTAAGTGTAAAATTTAGTTTATATAAGTCAACTTTTAGCAAATAGATTGTAGCCATTGAGATTATCTTCCTGGTGTTAAGATAGAAATTTAAAATTAAGACTTATTTACAAAATACAAATACAATTTACCAATAAAATCTGTCAGAGCAAAAACCTAACCTGAATGATACAAATTCTAAGAATATTCTAATTGGTCTTCACACTGGATCTTAATATTGCATCATTTGTAGCAGGTAAAGCGCTTGTTTTAAGTATGGCTATCCTAAAGACTAAATATTTACTAAAGGAAGCTATATTAAAAACATTGATTTTCCATTTCAATAAGAAAGGGACAATTAAAAGACATTAGTTACATTAAAATTAGTTGTACCACATCAAACTCAAGTGGAACAATTATATTAAAATAGAATTAAGAATTATCTTTCAGATTTGGTTGTACACGTTGCTTTACTATTTCCAACTAGCACATTTAAACTGTTGTCACATCGCTACTACACAAATAATTTGATTAGAATTATTGCGGTGATGCTACCTCAATAGAATATTAGGTTGAAATTTTAAGAAACTCAACATGAAACAGCCAAAGAAACTTATGACTCATGCCACAACCACATTGTATAAGAAGCAATGTGCTTTTTAAAAATTTTAAAGCTATATAACATCTAAAGTCAGTAGAAAGGTTTTATCTATGGGCTTTTGAAATAGCTATGAATCTTTCTTTGTATAATTTAAGGCATTTGTTAACCATTCACTTTTGTACTTTTATGAGGTATGTATATAACTCTGACTGAAGTAATTTAATAATTGCATTACCAGCTACACAAAAATTCAATACATCTTTTTCATGAAGAACAATTTATTTAGAAGACAGTCCTCAGGGGTATGATTCTGTGCATTTCTTATATTTCATGGTTTTATTCTTTGCCTTTTTTCTCCTTTGGTATACAAATTGGAAGAGTTTGCTCCAGAATTCTAGAGGAAAGAACAATTTTTACTGTGATTTGAAGGATGTCTATACATAGTGTAGAGGTTAAAGAAGAGATTTTACCTATTGCCAGTTTTGTAGTTTCTGCCTGGGTTCTACCACTGATACATTCTATTGTTTTTCTGTATATTCAAGAATTTTGAAATCCATCTCCTTTCTTCTATTTTTTGCATTTAATCTTTTTCTGTTACAGATGGTATATTTTCTGTTATTAAATGCTATAAATTTGTTTTTAAGCACTTTTAGCTGGAATCAATAAATTTTGATGTTTCTGTTTATTCAGTAAAAACTAATTTTGAGATTTTTTCTTTGATCCATGAATTATTTAGTAGTATGTTGCTTAGTTTTGAAGTATTTGTTGATTTCTCAGATTTCTTTCTGATTAATAATTTGTAATTTCAGTTGTGGTTGGGAAGCATATGTTGTATAATGTCAGTGTATCTAAATTATGGGGGCTTTGTTTTATGTCTTTATGTTTTGTCCTAGAGAGTATTTCACATTTAGTTTTAGAAAATATACATTCATAATCAGTTGTGGTGGTGCATGCCTGAAGTCCCAAAACTAGGGATGCTGAGGCAGGAGGATTGCCACGAGTTTGAGGCCAGCCTGCGATACATAGTGAGTTCAATACCAGTCTGAGCTACATAGCAAGAACCTGTTTCAAAAAACAAAAACAAAAACAAAACCCAAACAAACAAACAAAAAAAGAAGGATGGAAGATGTAGCTCAGTGAGCAGGCCCTGGGTTCAATTTCCAGTACCAAATAGATTAAATAGATAAAAAAATAATAAAAATAAAAATAAAGAAGAGTGAATTCTTCAGCTAGGGTGAAATAGTTGATAAGGTTGTTCTAGTGTTCTATACACTTCTGAGTGTGCTTTCTAGATGTTTAGTTATTGAGAATGGCATATTTCATTATTATTTTCTCTTCTAATTTTGTTATTTGTATTTGAATCTAAAGTATTTCTCTTATAGATAATATATAATTGGATATTGCTTTTATAACTTATGTAACAATCTGCTTTTGTTGGGATGGTAGGCTACTCATATTTAATGTTGTTATGTTAACCAATATTAGATTCATTAATGCAATGTATTATTGATGTTTTAAATTTACATTGGTTGTTTTCCTATTTATTTTAGATATTTTTCCTTTATTGTCACTATATTCCTTGGATATTTTCTTTTGTATGCAATACTTTTTTCAAGTATACACATTTTAATTCTTTGTTGATTATTTTCTATATATTTTTAGTAGTTGGTCTGTGGAATATAGTATTAATATTAACTTGTCACATTTATTTTGGATTACTAATAACTTTTTTTTTTTGGCAGTACTGGGGCTCGAACTCAGGACCCTGTGCTTGCTTGGCAGGCGCTTATTCCACTGAGCTATATCCCCAGCCCAGGATTACTAATAACTTAATTTCAGTAATTCCCTTTCTTTCACCCTTTGCACTATTTCTATGTATATTATATACATATCTTATAAACCTGGTGAAACATGGATAGTATATGTAAAGGTGTACCTTGATTTAGTACAATTGTCTTATATATTTTATATGTTCTTTGGCCTAGTAGCCCGTTTTTCAATCTGTATACCTGATCATTAACTTTATAAGATCTTATATGATAAATAAGTAAATCTGAGTCTGGAAAAATAAAATGAGGGTGTTCAAAAGGGGAGGGGAAATAGAAATTTGAAATGTGTTATATATATGTACCAGTTTCTTATAGTGAATATAATCATTATGTACTGCAAGCATGTACTATAAATGTAAAAAAAAGAGGAGAAGTCTACAATAAAAGTATAACTTAGTCTTTTAAACTACCCTATAAACATTTACTATTTTTATTGTCTTCATTTATTCCTATGGATTTATTCAGCCAGTGAGTTCCTGCCATCTGATGACGGTTCTCTTTTGGTGGAATGCATTAAGAATTCAGACTGCTTTCAGATCTACTCTCGGTTTTATTTTCTGTGTAGTGATTTCAAACGTGTTGGTGCATATTTACAGCCTCATGGCAGGTCATGGGTGTGTGAATAGCCTGCAATCTGTGGGTTCAAGTCATACATGTATTTAGCTTCATATCATGTGCTGTTTATACAATTAGTAACATCACCTTAGAGCAGTGCTGAGCATCACACTGACCTAGCGTTTGGGGTTACTTGGCAGCATTTGCATGCCCGAATGCTCCATATTTTTACAGGTATTTTATACTAAAATTTAGCAGGTTTTTCAGACATAAATGCATTTCAGATCATTGGATCCACTTGCTAGTTTCCAGAAGAATAACTTTCTTATTTTTCAGGGTCTGTTTTTTAGATTTATAGTGCTTTTAGGGGAAGAAGTTGTCATGCTCCTTAATTACCTATAGCCAGAAGCCTCACTGGATGTCCTATTCTTGAGCGACAGCGGGATAGTGCCCAGGGAGAGAACTCATCCGAGTCAGAATTCACTTCACTCCAGCATGCCTGGCTAACACATTTCTGTCAAACACAACCAGACTCTGAGTGATATCAAGTCATTAATATAGGACCCACAGACTAACAAAAAGAAATCTGAATTATTTATAAAGAAGATATAGAAAGTACCTAGACAAAGTAAGAAAGAAGCATTAGGTTAAAAATAATTTATAGACCTCAAATCTGCTGTGGAGAAGTCTTAAAAATATATGGTTGGATAACTTGGAGGACAGATTAATGGTGAAAAGAGTGATTCTTTTTGAAATGAGAATTGGATTTGTCATTGTCAGTGAAATGCTGCCAGAAGTGTTGGAGTCATGTAGCGATTTAGCTTGTGTGGTAGTACGTAAAAAGCCTGGTTTTGGTAACAAACTGCTTGCTTTGCCTTTTCTGTGAATCTAAGTCTTCAGAGGGATCTGATTCTAATTTTAGTTTATCTGTCTCTTAGGGATATTTTGATGATTAATATTTATTTTTCAATTTAGTGCTTCATTAAGCCTCTTGGAAGAGTGTACAACTCTATTAGTTGATATAAAATATATTATATGAAATGTCTGTATCTTTTGAATCATAAGCCAAAAACTTTATTTACTTCTTTTAAAGCAAGCTAAAATAAAGGTGTGCTCAGAAGAAGTTAAGCAGTTTTGATTTGTTTTTGGCTTCAGTGTTGGTAATGTTTTATACTGATCTTCAAAGTTCACAGAAGTAGTGGTCAGATATTTATAGTAGAGAAAGCTAGAAAATATGCAACCAAAGAATGTGAGAAATTACAATGCCTAGAGAAGAATAAGGACAAAAATGGCCTATCAGCCAATGAAATCGTTTTGAGAAAGGAGCTAAACATCAAATACAAGTGCTCTTTTACTTATAATGGTGTTACAGCCCAATAAACCCACTGAAAGTTGAAAGTATTACAAGTTGAAAATACATTTACACTGTATATGTGGAGTGGGCTGGTTGCTCCCTCTTAAGATTGTCTGACAAAGGGAGCTACAGCTCACTGCAGCTGTCCACCACCATGCAAGTGGTGTTATATCACCAGCCCAGGAAAATACCAAAGTCAGAGTTTCTACTTAATGTGAATCACTTACAGAATTGTAAAGTAAAAGAAAAAGTCTTAAATTTAGCCACTGTTAAGCTGGGGACAGCCTGTACTATAAAAAACCATGAAAAGTGAGAAAAAGAACTTCTTCTGAATATTAGAAAGAATGACATAATTCTCTAATTCTTTCATCTAACCTAAATGGTCAAAATATGAGGGACTATGCCAAATGCCAGCTTCATAAAGTAAATTGACAGGAAGATTTTTCAAATGCAAAAAACAAGGACTGGAATGTGATATGTATGGACTTTTTGACTTCTCATTAGAAATGACAGTTCAGTCTTATGATAGCACAAGATCCTTTGTTGGGTTTTGCAGTGATTGAATGATTGCAAGAACAGGTCTGTGATGTCACTTTCGATTGTTTTGTGTTAATTATCTATAGCTAAAATTTGTGGACTTAAAACAGCACACATTGACTTTCTGTTTTAGTCTTAGCATGCAGAGAAACTGAAAATTGTCACTCTAATCCTTACAACAGCAACGACAGCTAGGCAAAATAAAAATCAGCTTTTCTTAGACATGTCAGAAAACTGAGTGTGGAAGGAAAATTGGCACTTGGAAATTTGGCTTGACAGATGAATCCAGAAGGGCATATTTAATAAAAGATGCTATAGCCATAAATTGTGATCAAACCTTAAGTGATACTTTTTAATGAATTGCCAGAGACCAAATGTAGACTAGCATTCTGAATTTAGAGGGATGCCATGATTTCATAAGTTTTATTCCTACGAAGCCTACCAGGTTTTCATGGTGAAGACCTGAGGGTAGGGACATGTCCTGTGAAATACAGAGCCTTATTTAAAACAAAGACCCAGTCTCCAGTCTGAAAAATCTGTAAGTTTTAACTCCAAAGGGCTTTCATCTCCATCCAGCCCCTTCTAGCCTTCCCGTCTTACCTCTGGCCAAGGAAGCTACAGGAAGAAGCACTTAGGAAGGTCACTGGCCTACAAGTCCACTAGTACAGATCTGACTGGAAGAGTATAGAATGCTCCTTCTCCACACTTGGCTAAAACTATGCCAATAAGACTCTGTAGGGATTATATTTGAAATTCTGAGAAACACAGAGACTGTATCTGAGGAGCACTTAGGAAAGCTCAAGGTCAAGAGGGGAGACCAAATCTAGAAACATTAGCCTCTGACTCTTACATATATAGCAAATATTAAATGAAGCCCATTATTAGCCAGGTTTACACAAATCCTCAGATTAGAGCCCTAGTTACCTCAGTCACTATTGACCTATGCAACCTGTCTGCCTTCCAACGAAAGATCACAAAGTATCTGGAAGGAAAAAAAATCAGAAGAGCCAAAAACACATTAGAATCAGACTTGGATATGGTATAGACATGAGAATTAACAATAGAATTTAATGAATTGTGGTTACTACTAAGGGATGTACCAAGCAAAGTAGAAGAAATGCAAGAACAGACTGGTAATGTGACCAGAGTGATGGAGACTTCAAGACTGGATCGCAATGAAATGTTGGAAACAAAAGATATGAACAGAAAGGTATTCTTACCTTAATGAGTTTATTAGAGAGCTCAACACCACAGATGGAGGGAGATCTATCAGCTTAAGAATAGGTGTATATGAATTTCCCAAACTGAAACGTAAAAAGAAAATAAAAAAGAAATGGAACAGATGTGGGGAATTGTGGAAATTTTCAAAAGGTATAACATAAAGCATAGCATCTACATAGAATACCTTGCAAAGAATAATGAAACAGGGGAGATATTTGATGAGAGATACTAAACCACAGATCCAGGAAATTCAGTGCTTACCAAGAAGCCTGTAGGTCAAAACAAAACAAGACACCAAGAACTGAAATCATAAATAATAGTAGAAAATTGAAGACAAAGACAGGATACTGAAGTCAATCAGAAAACAACCGTCATCACCATGGCTACCATCAGTATCACCTACCAACAGAGAAGCAATGACGAGAATTCTATGGGCCTGCTCTTCAGAAACCAGACAAGCAAAGGTAGAGAACAGGAAAAATACTTAAATCTTGAAGAAAAACTAGAATGCTATATCCAGTAATAGTATCCTTCAAAACTGAATGAGAAAGAAAGATTTCTGAGACAGAGATTTCTGCCCTGTAAGAGATGTTAAAAAAAAAAGGCCAATGTGGTGGTGCACATCTGTAATTCAGCACTCAGGAGGCTGAGGCAGGAGGATCGCTCGAGTTTGAGGCCCACCTGGGCTACAAAGTGAGTTCAAGGCCAGCTTGAACTGCATAGTGAAACCTTGCCTCAAAAAGACCAAAAAAAAAAAAAAAAAAAATAGAGATATTTAAAAGTTCCTGAGGGAATAATACAATGATGTGTCAGAAACTGGAATCTGTATCAGAAAGAAAATGAAGATAAAATCATTCTATGCTTAATTAATCTAGAAGGTGATTGTTTAAAGTAGTCATGGTAATAGGACACTGGATACTTGCAGCACCCATGAGGCAGAACAGTATTATTTAGAAAGGGACTTACACTGGTTAAAAATGTACTTTATTAACTTTAGGACAAGCACTGAAATGACTTTTGAAGAAGCATAATTGATCAACTCTAAGAGAGAAAGTCAAGCCTTAGTTCTTTAACTAGTGCACGTGGGGCACCAGCCCTGTTTCATTTATGTGGGACCGGGGGCGGGGGGCAGAATGATGGAAACTGCAGTCTTATGTTACATAATCGGGAGGGCGGTGCCACCTTCATGATAATGAGAGGGTGGCTTTACCCTAGTGGTACTAGTGACCGTGTGGTGACCAGCCCTATTCACCACCAGAGCGGAGGGCACTCCACAAGTGTGAATACCAGAAAGGGTGATATTAGAGCCGCGCTGGGTCTCCCCCACATCCATTGCTCTTATTTTTGAAGAGCTTTTTCTATAGAACATGTGATCATGGCACCACATATTACATCAGGCTGAGAAGGAACAGCCTGACATGTAACAGTGCTTTATACTACTTTTGTTCTCTCTGATTCCCACTTCCTACTTTTATTTTTCTTGACTTCCCAGGTACCCTGTTATGGTTTATATCTCGGTGTCTCCCAAGGCTTCATGTGCTCATAGAAGGGCCTTTGTGGAGGTGACTGGATCATGGGTGTGCAGTACTCCTCACCAGATTAGCCCACGGCTGGGTGATAGCTGGGTGTGATTTGGGGAGGTAAAGCCTGGTGGGAAGAGGTGGGTCACAGTGGGTGTGGCCTGGACTGGAGATGTCTATATTTATTCTTCCTCCTCCCTTAACCCCTTCCTGCCACGCCATGGACTGTTTCTCCTGTGCCGTGTCCCGCTGCCATGCCAACCAGCCAACCAGGGACTGCCACCTCTACAAAGTCTGAGCCAAAATAAGCCTGTCCTCCTTTAACTTGTAGGTGTCAGGTATTTTCTCCTAGCAACAAGCAAGGAAGTAAGACATACCCAGAAGTCAGCAGCTTTGAACTACCTGGGCTGCAGTTCCCTCCACATGAGGTTCACCAGTCTTTATCTTTGTGTTTTGTTCCGCATTTGGCTTAGATGGACGGGAATATCTCTTCCCTTTCCGAGTGACACATGCTATCATGTGTCCACTTTTTGTACTGTCGAGTTCTTGGCTCACTAGTCGGCTAACACAATTACATTTTCATACATAAAAATTTCCCTACTGTGCATGTATTTTCCTATTTATTACTTTTATTTAAAATTTAAATGTGAACAGTAGGTGAGTCCTGATATCATTTTCTCACTTCCTCTCTTCTCCTTAACCTAGCACCATGTGGCTCCTGACCCTCATACTCTGAGGCACCCTTTTTTACTGAACATTATTTCTTAATTGCTAGATCCAGTGTTTTATCAACTTCTATTGTTGCTCAGTAAAGTTTGTGCCTTCTTACTTTTTTCCTGGATTGATTACATTACAATTTCCCAAGTGGTTTCTCATTTCCCGTCTGTTCTCATCCCAAACTGTCTTAGACATCCAGCTCAGTAAACCATATTAAGCTTTAACCATGTCTCCTTGCTCCTAAAACAACTTAAGTTAAATGTAAAAGTTATAGTGTTTGGGTGTTAACACTATCACACAAATTGTTAAATGCAATGATTTCAGAAATAATAACCAAAATAATCCATCAGCCCCTAATTGTAGGTATGATATTTTGTTTCTTTGGTGGTCATGACAGATGCTCTGAAATACAATTCTGTACTAATACATAGCCAACTTTTTATTCTTCTGACTCTAAAATGAGCTATATGAGTTCAGGTACCTCTTCTCAACTGCTCACCATAGCCCTTGGTAGTAAAGCTTTATTTAATCTTGAAGGATCTTTGCCATTATGAGAAAAAAAACCCCTATATTTTAATAGCTAAATCTTTTTTTAGTAGACATTACTTACTGATATTTCATTTCCTCTGGTTCAAATCAATTATGTCTATGAGATAAAAAGTCAGCTGCATAAGTACACAAGCTGTAACCCTGTTTAATCAGGTCACCCTAGTTCCATATTGACTAGTTCTACATTTTCTTTCCGAGTTAGAGGTAATGTTGACTTTTCTTAAAGAAGTAGATTTGATATTTAAAAACTCACTATATCTTAAACACAAGACATTTTTCCTGTTCTTCAGACTAATGTTGAGAGTTTAAAGTAGCTGTGCAGACATAATCTTCTGTCAGTTTGAACAGAGCCATGGTAATCCTCCTGACATTAATTCATTTAAGTCATCTTCTTATAAGCAATAGAGAGGAAGGCTGTCAGAAAGTTCTGATCATAACTGAAATGTAGCTGCCACGGTTTATTTTTTATACTGTCAGTTGTGGAGGAGATGTATGCTTAATATGTGCCAAATAGACGTTCATTATTTCTGACTTTACAAGAATAGCATGGTATTTGCTTTAAAGAAAGCGGGGAGGATTCTTGTGGTCTATAACAGTGTCTGTGCATGGTATTCTCTGAATAGGGAGCAATTCACATCTTACTATTAACCAGTGTTTGCTATTCTCTTTGCAGAAGATAAAAACCTTAAATAATTAATATGAAAACAATGCCTTTAGTAAGGCTAAGTGTATTCTTAGCCTCCTGAGAGCAAGACAAATTCCTCAAGTCTGCTTTAGAATGTGACACTCACCTACTTACTTAAATTACATTTAGCAAGTTAATTAAATATGTCATGATATAGGCCTCATACTTTTAAGTGTGAAAAGCATGTGACATTTTATCCATTTTTTTTCCTATGTCAAATAACTGGCCTTCAACTCAGTGACATAAAGAACCTGTAATTGGGTTTCTTCCTCTCATGTACTATGGCAAAATCAGGGAAACATGGGCAACTCCAGAAAGACATTAGAATCACTGATGGTACAGATAACCAATAACCCATTATATAATTTCATGTGTTTGTTGAGTAATTATTGAGTAGCCCAAAGTTAATGCCGAATGAAATTTAAAAGGCATCTTATCCTCAAGATAACTGATGGTACTCTGGTGGACCACATTTGCATATACAGCTCTTTGATAGCTGTGATGTGAATTTTCCTGCTAAGTGTATACAGCGTGCGACCTGTTGAGCACCAAAGGTAAAGTACAACAGCCGTGCTCTTGGCTTCTCTGAGAGAACACAAGAATAAAATCATATGAACAAATATTACACTGTATAATAGAGTTGATCTCTGAAAAGAAATAAATGCTCACAAGGAAGATAAATTAGAGGGAGGTATCAGAGAATGCTTGTTTGGCCAGGGGATACTGACAGTAAGAAGAAACTAGCTCATGGAAGGTATGGGGACGTGCAGAGTGAGCTACCTGTACAGAGGCAGAATTTTAGTCCATTTGTGTGTCTATAAAAAGAATATTGTAGACTTTTATACCATATAAATAATAAATATTTATGTCTTACAGTTCTTGCTATAGTTTGTATCTTGTGGAATGCTTGGTGCTCATTTTGCATGCTGCTGGGAGCTGCTGGAACCTCAGGAGGGGAGGCTTTGTAGGAGGAAGTGAGATTAGTGGGTTAGTGCGAGGGGATGTGGGGATGCTGGCCTCTTCTTCTCTTTGGTTTTCTGGCTGGCAAGAGGTGGGCAGCCTCTTCTGCCGTACATTCCTGCCATGATACACTCCGCTGCTACAGGCCCAAAACAACAAAGCAAAATGATCTTGGATTTAACCCTCTGAAATCATGAGTCAAAATAAAACTTTCCTTCCTACAAGTTAATTATTTCATATAATCTGTCCCAGCAACAGAAAGCTGACCTCCACAGTCCTGGTGGCTTAGGAATTCCAAAACCAAGACTAGCAGATGGGGGGGTCTGGTGAAGGGCCACATACTCACCCATGGTATTCTGCCCTTCTGAGAGTGTCCTCTTGGGTGCAGAGCAGCCGGGCAGATGGCTGGATCTCTCTTATAAGGGCTCTCATCCTATTAATGTGGGTCCTAGCCTCATGCCCTAGTCACCTCTCAGAGGCCCCACCACCTAATGCCGTCACACTAGGGATTTAGTTTCAATAAGAATTTTGGGGAGACAGAAATAGTAGTGGATTACAAGCTGTGATGCATGAAGGAAGTGATGTGTGAAGAACTGAAAGTAAGCTAGACTGGTTATTGGACAGAAAATAGAGAGATCAGAGTATCTGGAGATAGCTACATGCAGCAATGAGAAAATGTTTTATAAATTATGATCTGCTTATGTAAAAGAACCCTGTGTAGCCATTGGTGAGTGTTTCAGAAAGCTATACGATGTTGTGAGAGATTAGTTGCATATATAGAAAGCAGGATATAAAACCCCACCATATGTGTATGAGTTACCAATGCCCCAATTTCACTGTGTCTGCATGAGTAGCAGAATATATACATATATATATATAAAGCAATGATTTCCACTGTTGAGATTATGAATTATTTACATTTTATTTTAGTGTTGTGCATATTTTTCAAAATATATTCTGCTCAATATATTCTTGTCCATGTGTGCAAGGAGCCATATTCAAGAAATTTTTGATGCCACATTCTTAGTTATAGCAAAAAAGTAAGGTAAAAGAAATTACCCTTCAATAAAGGAGTGGATTAACAGACTATTTTAGTAATACAGTAGAATATTGCAGCTCCAATGGGGAAAATGTGGAATGTTCATTCACATAAATAAATATCAAAAGCATAATTTTGAAATAATCAAAAGTTAGTTGCAGAAATGTTAGCTATGTTTGATGCAATCTAAATAATTATATAACAAGCTTTATATGTTTGTATAGTTGTGTATTCTATAGACATACACATTTGCTGAAACAAATGCTAAGAATACTTTTCAGTTTCAGAAACATTATACCTCAGAGGAGGGAGTAAGGAAAAATGACTAATTTTCATTTTTTTAATAGATCAATCTGAAACAAAAATTTAAAAAATGATTCTTTAGTTATGTCTTCTTTATACTGCTTTGTATGTTAACACATTAAGGACAAAAATGCATTTAAGCTTTATATTAAAAATGTTAAGCCTCAGGACCACACATGGACATCATTATTTAAGGGATAATACTCATGAATAGTCCTTAAATGTTTCTGAACATCTCATAGGTCAACTTAATATTTTAATAAGAAAAAGGATATGTTCACTGAAGAAAACATCAAACAACTTATAGTTTAAAAATAGGTATTAATGATCACTTGTATCAAGGATAGAACTTCACACCAGCTAGAACCAAAGTGTGCTGTTTTCCCTATAGATATATTTTTGCTGCTTGCCTCTGTATTATATTTGTGAGATTATTGATGATGTTGCTTTGGGCTGGAAATACTCCATCTTTTCTCATGTAGTTTTGTCCTGCACCAGTTAATGGCCACTTAAATGGCCACTTGGTTGCTTCCAGGTTGGGTTGTGTGAGAAACGTTGCTCTTTACATTATGCAGTGTGCAAGCACACACACGTGTATCCTAGTGCATGCGTGTATATGGGTTCTTCTAAGGCAAGGTTTGAGCAATGAAACAGACCACATGGAATGCTTCTCTTTAGTCTTACAGTTACATTAAGACGTCTTTCCAAAGTGGCGGTACCTGTTTCTATTTCTACGAGCAGTTTGTCAGAGTTTCAGTTACTCTGTATCTTTACCGATATTTGTTATCCTATTAAAATTTTCCCTAATCAGACGAGTGTCCAGCACACTCTTTGAATATAAAAGTAATCATTTCTCTGACTAGTAATGTGGTTAAACAGTTTCATGTGTCTGAAGCACTTGAATTTCTATTTTTCAAAAGTTTCTGTTCATTACTTTTTGCCCATTTTTTTCTTGGGGTGTTTGGGTATTTTTAATGATGAAGTATTTTTATCTTTTTGAACATTGTCTCTTTGTTCTAACTAGTCTTCCAACAATCTTCTCACATTATGTTGCCTGTATTTCAACCCTTTTAATGAGCAGTTCTTAATTCTTAGTTGGTCATATTTATTAATCTTTTTATTTATGGTTCATAAGTATTTGTCTCTCCTATATTAGCTGCTACATACTTTATAGTTTTGATCTTGTCAATTGAATCTACCTGTGAGCTAATAGAAATTGATCCATTACAAATGTAAATTTCCCTTATATTACTCCAGGTCTATCTGATAGGTTGGTGAAGAAAACTCACATTTATAAGAAGTCAATTTTGAGGAAATATTGAAGATACCTACTCACAAATGGGAATATAAATGGAATAGACCAGGAATTAAAATCTATAATAAAATGTATACCTAAGTGCATTTTGTTGGAGATTAATTGTGCCAATCTGCATATGTTCAGGGAGAAATAAATGAGCAAGTAAAAAACAATTAAGAAATAAGTAAGAGGGCCAGGGATGTAGCTCAGGGGCACAAGTGCCTGCCTGGCAAGCGTAAGGTCCTGAATTTGATTCCCAGTACCAAAAAAAAAAAAAAAAAAAAAGAAAAAGAAAAAGAAAAAAGTGAGAAAAATATGTGATTGAATTTATTGGAGACATGGACTTACTTCAATGGTTAATTGATTTTAATCAAAATTTGGAGATATAAGTGAAAATACTTCAAGGAAGAATAGATGGAGAAGGATGTAGGGAATTGGGGACAGGAAAAAGGTTTAAACATAGAAAGTTTTGTTGATTTTTGTATTTTCTTTGATAACACATAAAAGATAGAAACATAGTCAGTCAGCTGTGAATAGTAGATAAATGAAAACATTTTATTTAGTTTGGATAGGGTCTATGAGCACATAGAGTTGAATGTGCAAGTTAATTTTGTATAGATACTCTTTGGGTGTGGAACTTAAATCAAGTAAAAATTTTAAATGTTATAAGACGTCACTCAGGAATTTATTCTATTTTCTCCTCTCTTATCGGTCTCGTCCAGCTTATGGTACTATCCATAGGACTGATGCAGATTGAAGATCAAATATTTTTACTTTCTTGAGAACCTTCTCAAAGACAAACACTATCTAGGTAAAGCTCTAGGTTTTTTCATTAGGGTTCTGACTACATGCCAAGCAAGCACACAAAGAAATAGCAATTTGATTGGCGAATGACATTCCAGTTTCCACAGTGAATCAGGAAGGAAAATTTATCATCAGTGTGGCTTATGTGAGTTTTATTTATGAATGAATGACAGGTCTGTGATTTGATTTATTTTACTGCTAACATTTTGGTGTAAGTAGGTAAAATAAATAATGGCAGCAAATTAATCCAGAGCACTGTAGAGTGCAGAAGTGTTTCGTGCAAGATCACAGGAACACAGAAGCATGGGACTTGAAGAAATTTAGGGTCTCATTTATCCCAACCTATTTTTTTTATAAATCATGAAATTAGACAATTTAGCCAAGATCACACGAAGTTTTTAGTGATAGAGAAACTTCATATCATATCTGTTTATACGTGTGATGGATCATAGAGACTTGAAGTAAGAAAAGTATTTATTGGGTTCCATTGTGAAGGCAACCACATGCGTGATCGTGGAATTATCTCTTCCTGTAAATACTCATTTACTAGCCACAATGGGCTGAGTCTGTCGCGTCGTTCATTACCGTCTGATTCTGTTTTATGTGGGACTGTGTTCTACTGTATTTCTGACCATCTTCAAGGGCTGTGAGCAAAGATTTCACAAATGTGGGGGTGACAAGAAGGAAAGCATTACAAGCCTGAGTAACTTTGGCAGACTCACCTGAAGGACTTAGAACAGGAAGTTTCTGTGGGATAAAGTATTTTGACATGGAGCTATCTTAATAACTCTGTGAAGGTGTCAGGTGTTCTTAGGGGAATTTTCTCTATCAAGATAAATTGCAGTTTTCAAAATGAAGATTTCAGAGACAGCAAATAGCTGGCGACTGGAAGAGCAGTAAACTTGCTCTGCCTTGTTTATGACTGTATGAAAGATACTCAGAGCACTTGCAGCGCCGGTCTTAAGAGAAATGTGAGTAACCTGAGAATAAATGAGGCTTTGTGTGCTGATGGCTACTAGAAGATTTTAATTTCTACCGGTTACTAGTTGTGTGATCTGGGTCAAATTACTAAACCTCTCAGGGCTTGTTTCCATTTCAAATAAGTGAGGCCCACAGCAGCACATGCTTCCTTTTTAATTTGTACATATTGGCTGCACATATAGTTTGCAATCGTCTTGTAGAGTGGGTACATATACATAACAGTGTTTGGATCCTTTTTAAAAAAAAGTCCATTTCCCTCTTGACTCCCTCCTGGTGTTTGGGATTTGGGTTTGTAATAAATTATGTCAAGCTGTTAGACAAAGATCTGACATATAGTAGATGTTCAATTAGCGTTAGTTTTACTATTATTTGATTCAATGCTATAGCAATTTATGGTAGCAATTTCATTCAGTGATCATTACTAAGTCAACTACAGTACTAATTTTCAAATCTCTTGACAATTTGGAGCAGTGATTATTAATTAGCTGTCTATCCAGAGACATATTAACATGTGTTCCCTCCAACTTCTGTAGAAATAGGAATCACTTCTATTTGAGGGGCAGGATGTGCATTTTTGGGGCCACATATGCTGAATAATGTCTCTTGTGTAAGCTTTGGATATTATATATATTTATGCATTATTTGGATACTGAGAAAGCTGCATAAAGAGAAATCCTCAAACAGAAGTGCTCCAATTCCCCCCACTCCATCTCCTTCTCTCCTATTTCTTGCTTGAAAGAGGAAATGCTCTTGAAATGCTATTTTGGACCATGAAGAACCTTGAAGACAGAAGGCATCATTAACAACTGCAGAACAGACAGGGGAAGCTGGAGCTCCACTGACTTGGCAAGACTTTTATCCACCTAGGCTTCACCTACACCTTAACTTCTAAAAGAAACATGGAAATATGGAAAGTTGCACTGTGCTTAAGCCTCAGTTACTTCAAATTTTACTACTAGTAGGGGTATAGAATTTTAATACTAATTACCCCATAGGAGAGTTTTAAAAATATAGGTCCCCAGCTCTAAATATTTCCATGCAGGGTCTCAGGTGCCACCGAGACAGGTAGATTTGGAACGAGTCTGCTAGAGCATAATCCTGTTCATTCTGAGGATTTCAGTGAGGTTTGTCCAGCTCATCCACTCCCTTTCAGAAGGCAGATTCCTGAGATGTGTCACGGGCCTTCTGAGTGAGGATCTCTTGCCTTCACTGGGTGCAAAGAGGGTGGAGACTCAGACTGTAATCGCAGCTGGATCATGGGTCACCTGTTCTGCCCCCAGGAAGTAGATGGCAAATAACTGAGATATGTCAGAAAGGATGAAAAACAGAACTGGTGTGGAGCACCTTGTGCTTGTAGTCCTAGAGAACAACCTGAAACTCCCACTCCAGGACGAGTGGGCCAATCACTGTGTTCATAAGGGAAATTTATCCTTGGAGCACAGTGACCATTGGATGGATTTTTAAAATTTTCATTAGTACGTTTGCAGTACACAATGATTACATTTCTCATGGGGAGTTCACTCATGTACATAACACATCTTAATTCTTTTTTTATCCCCTTCCTCCCCCTGTTCCATTTCTTGGCTGCCTTTCCATTTATGTAAGATCTGTCTTCCTATTTCCCATCAGCTACTTTTTATTTTGCTCTTAATTTGCTTTTTACGCTTCTCATCTAAAAGAAACTGTGTAATATTTAGACTTATGGGTCTTATTTATTTCACTTAACATTATGATCTCAAGTTGCATCCATTGTACTACATATGACTCAAATTTACCCTTTTTTGTGGGAGAGGGGAACTCCATTATGTATCAACAGCACATTTTCTTTATCCTTTCATCTCTTGATGGACATATAGGCTGCTCCCAAGGTTTAGTTGTTACTAGTTGTGCTGCTATAAATACGGGCACTCCTGTATCATTGTGATCGATATCCTTAATTCTTTCAAGGAGATTTGAGTTTACAAGATAGAAGTTGGACAAGAGAAAAATATTTTCTTTCCAAGATGATGTAATACATCCAAAATTATATAATCAATTGGCAGTAATAGCCCTTCACAAAGAAAGTTATTTGGCGACCCATGGCCCCACTGCCATTACAGTCTGAGTCTCCGCCCTCCATGTGCCTCGTGTAAACAGAAGGTCCTCACTCAGAAGGCCCGTAAACTGCTATCACCGGGGTTCACATGTGGGCCCTCCCTGCATGTGCTCTGCACTGAGTGAGGGACTACAGCAGGTGCCCCACCAGCTGCTGGCACCACAGCCTGGGTCTGGGTTTTACTTGTGCTCTGAACTCCTGGAGGTCTCAGACACAGGCAATCTATGATCACCATCAATGCAGCCCATGTTTGGCTCCTATGTGAGTCCTGAACTGACTGGAGACTCAGAATCAGGCAGGCTATGACCTTCTGGCATCACGGTTCACAGCTGAACGATGCTGAGAGAACCAGGTATTTCTGATCTACTTACTGGGGGCGGAGCAGGTGACCAACAACCCAGCCACCATTACAGTCTGAATCTCTGCTCTCCTTGCGCCCAGTGAAGACAGGAGATCCTGACTCAGAAGGTCCATGAACTGCTACCACCAGGTTCACATGCGGGCCCTTCCCATGCCAAGTGAGGGGCTAGAGCAGGCACTCCACCAGGTGCTGGCACTGTGGCTGGGGTCTGGGCTTTACTTGTGCCCTGACCACGTGGGGGTCACAGAAATAGTGATCACCATCAGTGCAGTGCATGTCTGGCTCCCCTGCATGTCCTAAAATGCCTGGAGACACAGAATAAGGTGGTCCACAAACTGTTAACCCCGCAGTTGTATCTGGGTTTTTCCTGTACCCTGACTAGCTGAGGACACACGACCACTGGTGTGGGGCTGTGCCACCAGTTCAACCCAATTATGGGTCATACATATGCCCTGAGCTGCATGAGAACACTGGATCAGATGGTTTGACATCAACTGACATTACGGTTGGTGTCTGAGACCTGGGAGAACTAGATTCACTTCACCATCTGCTAGAAAGTCCCAGAATAGGCAGTGCACTGCGGGGGACACTGAGGGAGAAGCCTGACCACCAGGAAAACTAGACACTAGCAACTTTTGCTAAGCTGCCAGGGAAGAGGGAGACTGAGTGCTCTGCATCCAGAATCAATCATGACAAGACAAAAAACTAAAACACAATCTCAGAACTCCACCCCACTCAGAACAAGTCCAGGAGACATCAACATAGGAGAACTTGGTAAACACACACCTGAAATTGCTTAAATGATTGCAAGGGAAGAAAAGAAATGATTCCATCAGGCCATAGAAGAGATCAGATCAGACATAATTTCACAGGCATAAAATGAAATGACAAAAATAATGAAAGAACTGCTCAGCACATCTAAAGAAGAAACATATAAAAGAAAGTAGATGAACATAGGCAATGGATAGAAACATTACACGAACAATATAGGAATGAGCTAGAATGCATGAAACACACTCAAAGAGAGTTCCAGTTCCAGAAAACCAAAACTTCCATTGAAAACTTGAAAAACCGCTTGAATGAAGATGAAGATAGAATTTCAGATCTTGGAGACAGCATGGTAGCTAGTGATCATGAAAGGATCTCTTAAAATCAACAAGAATTCAGGAAAAATCAATTCAACAGCGCCAAGACAAGGCAAAGAGAAATAATGTCAAACTAATAGGAGTCAATGAAACAGCAGGAGGCAACACAAATGACATAAAAAATATTTGCAGAAGTAATAGCAGAAAATTTCTCAAGTATGGAAACAGAATGAGGTGTATAGAACTCCAACTAGTTATAACAAAAATAAAACTACACCCAGACATATAATAGTCAAGATCCCAGATCTCCAGAAAAAGAACAGAATATTAAAAACTGCTAAAGAAAAGAAACAGATTTCCTATAAGGGAAAGCCCATCAGAATCACAGCAGATTTCTCAACACAAACCATTCAATTTAGAAGAGCTTGCAGAGAAGTATTACATGTCTCAAGACAAAACAATTTCCAACCAAAATTGACGTGCCCTGCCAAACTATCCTTCAAATTCAGTGGAGAAATAAAATATTTCCATGACAAAGAACAATTGTAGAACTTCATGAGTGCCAAACCATCATTGCAAAGAGTACTAAAAGATATTCTAGATGGAGAAAATAATGATAGCAATCTCAAGAATAACAATAGAAAGGAACCCACAAGCAGAGCAAGCAATTTAAACAGGTAGCAAAACTAGGAAACCAACAGCAAGTAAAAAACATGACAGTGATCAGTCATCACATATTAATTACAAACATAAATGTAAATGACCTCAATTCACCAGTCAAAAGAAACAGACTGGCAGAGTGGATTAAGAGACAAAAATCCGAGACTTCCGGGAAGATGGCGACCAGGTGAGCGGCAGAGGGAAACTCTCCCAGAGACCGAAACTTTGCACGCGGGTGCCGGGTCGGCGGCTGCAAAATTCCAATTGAACATGTTGCTCTCCGCTGCCTGAGTATTAACGGGTCAGCTGGATACACCACGGAGAGAAGTGGGTGGGCCCTGAAAGCTGAGTGCCCGAGGCCATTGGTGGTGCGCGGGCCGTGGCTCAGCTGAGTCCGCATACCACCGAGTGTGATTGCGGCGGGACGGACCCTCCCATCTCCCAAACCCGAACGGCTCGCAGGCGGCTGCTGCCAGGAATTTTTGGAGGCTGCGGAGCGGAGCAAACTCAGAGAGCGCGCTCCTCAGGCAGACTGCGCCAATCTGGGCAGCAGTCCGGAATTCTGCTCAGAGCTCCGTCCCCACAGCCGGCGCCATCCTTGCCCGGAGAGCGGGCACTGCGGCAGCTGCAGTCAGCAGCTCCTGTGAGAACGCCGAGGATGTGGAGAAGCACCAGGGAGCACCGGGATCTCCTGCCCGCACGGATTTCGGAACAGGTGAGACGAGTGAGCACCGCAGCAGGGTTTCTGAGTCGGGAAGAAGCTCGACCCAGGGAGATACATCTGAGCAGCATTCCTGCCTGCACGATCCCAGGATGAGTTGATTGGGTGCCCTGACCAGTTTTTTTGAGTCGAGGAGAAGCTCCGCCCAGCAAGGGACATCTGAGAAGCTCTACTGACTGCAACGACCGTGGGATGGAAGAGCTGGCTGGGCGCACTGAAGGGATTTCTGAGTGGGGGAGGAGATCCACCCAGGGAGGAACACCTGAGCGGCCCCCTGCCTGCAAGGTACCTGGGGCGGCGAGCTTTTTATGCACCCAAGCCAGGTCTCAGGGTAGGGAGTAGAAGCGGAACTCTCAGCAGAGAGCTTAAGGGACATTCTCCCAAAGAGAAGGTGTCACTGGAGCAGCCTCTGCAGCAGACCTTTGCCTGCTGAAATGCCTGGGGAATTTATAGATCCACATTTTGAATCTGATACCCAAAAATGGGAAAACAGAGGAACAAAACCCAGTCTCAGAACTCAACCCCACCCAGAACAAGTTCTGAATGTGAGGATACAGGGGAACCAGGAAGCCACATACCTGCCAGTTATGAAACAGTTGCATCGGAAATGAAACAACTCCAACAGGCCAAAAAAGAGGTTAAAGCAGAAATAAGCCACATACCTGCAATGATCTCTCAGACAAAAAACGAACTGAAAATAATAATGGAAGAAATGTTCCATACACATAGAGAAGAAATAGATAAAAGATTAGAAGAAAATAGGAAACAAATGGAAACGTTACAAGAGCAATTTAGGAATGAATTACCAAGAATGAAACAGGTCCAAAGAGAATGCCAGGATTTGAAAACTTACACTGAAAGCTTGCAGAACCACTTAAATCAAACCGAAGATAGAATTTCAGACCTTGAAGACAGCATGGCAGCTTATGAGCGAGAAAGGAAGGAACTCATAAAATTATCAAAGACACAAGAAAAATTAATCCAACAGCTGCAAGATGAGCCAAAACGTAATAATATTCGAGGAATAGGAGTGAGTGGAACAGCAGGAGACTACACAAACGACATAAAAGGAACATTTGCTGAAATAATAGCGGAAAATTTCCCAAACAAGGTAAAAGATACTGAAGTTCAGTTAATTGAGGCATGTAGAATCCCAATGATCCATAAGCCAAAGAAAAACACACACAGACATATAATAGCCAAGATCCCAGATATCCAGCAAAAGAACACAATATTAAAAGCTGCTAGAGAAATGAAACAGATCACCTATAAAGGAAAGCCCATCAGAATCACAGCAGACTTCTCAACGGAAACCATGAAATCAAGAAGAGCTTGGAGCGAGGTATTACAGATTCTGAGACAAAAGAACTTCCAACCCAGACTGATGTATCCTGCAAAACTATCCCTCAAATTCAATGGAGAAATAAAATATTTCCACGACAAAGAACAACTGAAGAACTTCATGAGTGCAAAACCAGCATTGCAAACAGCACTAAACGATATTCTAGGCAGAGAAAAAAGAGACCACAATCCCAAGAACAATGATAGAAATAACTCCCTAAACAGAACAAGTAATTAAACAGTCAGCAAAAGAAGGAAAACTTCAAGTAAATAACATGACTAGAATAAGCCAACATATAACCATGATAACCATTAATGTAAATGACCTCAATTCAAAAGTCAAAAGGAAAAGAATGGAAGAGTGGATTAAGGAACACAATCCAACGATATGCTCTATAGAGGAAACACATTTTACTCAACAGGAAATCCACGGATTGAAAGTTAAAGGTTGGAAAACAATTCTCCATGCAACAGGTCCCCAGAAAAAAGCAGGGGTAGCTATTATGTTTGCAAACAATGTAAACTTCAAACCAAAAACAATCAAAAGAGATAAAGAAGGCCATTACATACTAGTCAGGGGAAAGCTGCAAGAGGAAGAGGTAACAATCCTAAACATTTATGCACCAAACAATGGAGCACCAAACTTTACAAGTCAAATCTTAACAGATATAAAAAAACAAATAACTAATAACACTATTGTAATAGGGGACCTAAACAACCCTCTCACGCAAAGAGACAGGTCAACTGGACAGAAAATCAGCAAAGAAATAACACATCTGAACCAAAAGTGTGAATAAATGGACTTAGTAGATGTATACAGAGTGTTCCACCCCACATCAGAATACACATTTTTCTCAGCTGCACATGGGTCTTTCTCCAAAATAGACCACAATATAGCCCATAGAGCATATCTACCTAAATGCAAAAGAATTGAAATTATCCCATGCATATTATCGGACCACAGTGCAATGAAATTGGAAATTAATGACAAAGAGAACTCCAAAAACCACATAAACACGTGGAAATAGGACAACAACCTCCTGAATAAGCAATGGGTCACACAAGAAGTTAAAGAAGAAATTAAAAATTACCTACAAATAAATGAAAATGCAAGTACAACTTACCGGAATCTGTGGGATGCAATGAAAGCAGTCCTCAGAGGGAAACTTATAGCAATGAAATCATATACAAAGAAAACAGAAAGAGAGCAAATAAATAACCTAATGATACACCTGAGACTCTTAGAAAAAGAGAAACAAGCCAAACCAAGAGCCCAAAGAAGGGAGGAGATTATACAATTCAGGGCAGAAATTAATGTAATTGAGATGAAAAAAACTCTACAAAAAATTAGTGAATCAAAGAGTTGGTTCTTTCAAAGAATAAATAAAACTGGTAAACCCTTAGCCAACCTTATCAAAAAAAGAAGGGAAAGATCTCAAATTCATGTAATAAGGAATGAAAAGGATGAAGTCACTACAGACCCAAAAGAAATAGAAAAGATCATTAATACCTACTTTGAAAATCTGTATTTCCATAGGATAGAAAATACAGAAGAAATGGACAGATTCCTAGAAAGGTACAAATTGCCAAAATTGAATCAGGAAGACGTAAAAATCCTGAACAACCCAATATCAATTAATAAGGTTGAAACCATCGCTAAAAACTTACCAACAAAGAAAAACCCAGGCCCTGATGAATTCACAGCAGAATTCTATAAAACATTTAGAGAAGATCTAATGCCAACACTCCTCAAACTCTTCAATGAAATCGAAAAGGAAGCAACTCTCCCCAACACATTTCTGGAGGCAAGTATTACACTGATACCAAAACCAGAGAGAGACCCAACCAAGAAAGACAGCTACAGGCCAATCTCTCTAATGAACATAGATGCAAAGATACTGAACAAAATATTGCAAATAGATTACAGGGAATCATAAGAAAATTATACACCATGACCAGGTAGGATTCATTCCAGGAATGCAGGGATGTTTCAATATTCACAAATCAGTTAATGTAATGCACTATATTGATATAGTCAAAGACAAAAACGACATGATCATCTCCATAGATGCAGAGAAGGCTTTCCATAAAGTCCAACATGCATTCATGTTAAAAACCTTAGAAAAAATAAGAATAGATGGCCTCTACCTCAATCTGATCAAAGCCATCTACAACAAACCAACAGCCAACATCATACTAAATGGACATAAACTGAAAACTTTCACATTAAAGTCAGGAACAAGACAAGGATGTCCATTGTCACCACTGCTATTCAACATAGTTCTGGAAGCACTAGCCAGAGCAATCAGACAGGAGAGAGAAATAAAAGGAATAAGAATAGGAAAGGAAGAAGTCAAACTATCACTATTTGCAGATGACATGATACTATACATGGAGGACCCCAAAAACTCCACAAGAAAACTCCTGGAATTAATTGACAAATTCAGCAGTGTAGGCGGATACAAAGTCAACACCCAAAAATCAATAGCATTCCTATACACGAACAACAAACAGACTGAGAGAGAAATTGATGAAACCATACCCTTTACAATAGCAACCAAGAAATTGAAATACTTAGGAATCAATCTAACAAAGAATGTGAAAGATTTATTCAGTGAAAACTAGTACTCTGAAAAAGGAGATTAAAGAGGATTTCAATAAATGGAAAGACATACCCTGCTCATGGTTAGGAAGAACTTACATTGTAAAAATGGCCATAATACCAAAACTGTTGTACAGATTCAATGCAATTCCCATTAAACTACCGTTAACATACCTCACAGATCTAGAGAAAATATGCCTCAAATTCATCTGGAACCAGAAGAGACCCAGAATAGCTAAAGCAATCCTGGGCAATAAGGACAAGTACGGTGGAATCACAATCCCTGACCTGAAATTATACTACAAAGCTACTGTAATAAAATCAACCTGGTACTGGCTAAAAAACAGACCTGAGGATCAATGGAACAGCCTGGAAGATGCAACCACAACGAAAAACCCAATCAGCTACCTAATATTTGACAAACGGGTCAACCAAACCCACTGGAAAAAGGAAGGCCTGTTTAATAAATGGTGCTGGAAAAACTGGCTTGCCTTTTGTGGAAAACTGAAAATAGACCCCAGTCTGTCACCATGAACCAAACTCAGGTCCAAATGGATCACAGACCTCAACATTAAAACAGAAACTCTAAACCTATTGGAAGAGAAAGTAGGTAAAAATCTTGAAGACATAGGAGTAGGCAGAGACTTCATGAACAAAAATGAAACTGCAAGGAAACACTTCAAAGAATCAATAATTGGGACCTCATCCTACTGAAAAGTTTTTGTACATCTAAAGAAATCACCAGCAAAGTAAAAAGAAAACCCACAAATTGGGAAAAAATCCTAGCTGGCTGTCCCTCAGACAAAGG
>PVLD010010839.1:0-68564 GCA_004027595.1 Dinomys branickii | reverse complement strand
CTCATTTCACTAAAAATGTTGCTGGATACCATGTTGCTACTTTTGGTCTGTTGTGTGCAAGAGCTCTCTTTGGGGTAAGTTTCCAAGTCCCAGCTGAGTGCTGGTCAAAGCACTGAGCAGTAGCCTATTTTTCCTGCCTCTGCTGTGAAATCAGATACCTGCCCCAAATTTCCTGCTCCCAGGGACTCCAGACAAAGTCCCTGAGGGCAAGGAGAGGGGAGGCTGGTCCCCCCTTGGGAAGTCTGGTGCTGGACAGGAGACACCTGCTGGACATCACTGGTCATTTCAAAGACAAGTGCAATGAGCGAAACTGAATTCTATGTGGAGGACAAGGGAATAGTCACCCCTCTCAGGCTTACATTTCAGAACTACCCTGAAAATAGAGGGCCCCTTTCTTCTGAGAGCACTAAATCCTCTTGATGACTCAGGTGAAAACGCCAGAAAATAACTAAGGAAGGCCCAGGTCTTTCAGGTTTAAAATCATGGCTCTTGGTAAGGAATGCCTGATGAACATATGGCAGCCCTTTGTTCTGAATGAACATCTGTCACCTGTGGTTAACAAGTAGTGTCTGCTGACCTGATCAAAGGCCCTATATCCAGTGAAGGTGAAAATACTGACCTCGAGGTCACGTCTCCAGAAATTCTGATGTCATTTCTTAAGTTTGGCTTAAGCTTTAGGGTTGTTAAAGCTCCCTAGGTGATTTTCATATGCAGCCCAAACTGGGAACCACTGTGTAAACCCATAATGGATTCTGGAGTATGATTTATTAATATAAAACAGCTGTAAGTTGTTCATAGCAATGTCTCATATGTTTAAAACATTTTTAAATGACTTTACATTAAATTTTTATTATTCTCAACAGTTTTAGACAAGTTTATATTAGATTTATTTAGAGTTCTTGTCAATATCATAAACACATCCTAGAGTAGATGTTGCCCATTGTGTCAGTTATAAGCAACTGTTAACAAATAGATAACTGATACAAAGTTTGCCCAGACATCTATGTATGTAGTACTTCTTCATGGCACCACCCTCTGACAGGCAACCTCTGGTTGAAGACAGTCCGAGGTGACCATTTGGTGTTTTATTGCTTTTTCTCATTTTATGATAAGCGAATACAGTTCCAAAATGTCGAGTTTTTTCATTATTGGGCATATACAACTGAGTGAGTCTTGGTTGGCAGGAAAAAATTTAAGCTATATTGGTAGAAAATACAATTCTAGAAAATCTGTTATCCTTGTAGATTTGGGCTGCTATAACACGATACTGTAGACTGGGACATTTACGCAGAATGGAAATATATTCCTCACAATTCTTTGGGCTGGAAGGTACAAGATCAAGGCTTCAGAAGATTTGGTTTCTGATGTGGGCCAGTCTCTGCATCCAAGATGGTGCCTTGTTGTTTCCTGCCGTAGAGGAAAGGATGGAAGGAAGCCCCCTCAAGCTCTTCTATAAGGGCACTAGTTCCATCCATGAGAGAGGAGCCCTCATGATCCAAACACCTCCCGAAGCCCTCTCCTCCTCACACTGCTGCTCTGGGGATTAGGTTGCACACACACAAGTTTTGGAGAAACACCAACAGTCAGACAGAGTTCTTCTTAGCTACTGTCAATAAATAATACAGCCTGAAGATAGCAGAGGAAAGTACAGCGCACTGAATTCTGTTTTATGAAAGAGCAAACCCCAAGGAAAGAACTAACCCCAAGGAAGAACTAACCCCAAGAAAAACTAGTAAGTCCCAGATAACATTTTCCAGCTAAGCTGAGCTAATGTGCAGAAAGTAGTGTCTGTTAGAATCCAGGCATTGCCTGTTTCTTTAAAGTCCTGCTTCTATCACTTCTCGGCCTTTTGGATGAGATCAAGTGTGTAAAGTTCTGCTTCTTACCAATTCCTGACAGCCTGTGCTATCTGGGATGGATCACACCTCCCAACCTTGGTAAATCCAGAAATTCCTTAAAACCAAAGATTCTCATTTGGTATCGCTGGTTAAAACAGGGGAAAGAGCATATTCTTCTGTACCTTAGTCACCTGGCTGATAACAGTCCAAAAGTTTTACTTTCCTTCATGAGATCCACCCTAATTAAATACTTAGTTACTGCAGTAAACACCCCTTGATAACAGAATTCTTGTTAGTAATGTGTTTTTGGATGCCTTGCCTCTTTTCTATTGCACCCTCAAATGCTCTGAAATAAGTTTCATGTGCAAATTTCTCTGCAATGCGTCCCTGCGTCCCGCGGTCCCATTTGTGCTGCTGTAGCTCCCTCTGTTGGCTCATCTATTTTCACCAGAGCAATAAAAAAGCCAGGGAGTGCATAACCAGTTTCACGCTCTTTGAAAAAAAAAATTGTTTTCCTTTTCTCTATGTTAAATCAGTGGCCAGGCCCAGAAAGTTAAAGGTCCTGCTTCATAGCCACTTCTGCCTGCCCCACATCACAAGGCCTTAGCTACGTCAACGCACAGGTGATTGACCCGACACTACGATGTCATCCGGGTTCCTCCATCTGGGAGTCCGCAGTAACATTCATCCCGCCTCTGCCTCGAACCTGCTCAGTAACTATGTGGATCATGTCAGTAGGAAACTTGCATGGTGGAAAGACACAGCTCAGACAGCATCTGGGCAGCTCAGGCAGTGTTGCAGTCAGGGTAAAAAATGGGGTTATCCAGAGCGGGGGAAGATACAAGTCTTCAGATACCCAAATCCTTACAAAGGAGAATGCATAGTTGGGCTAAACATATCCTTGCTCTGGGGGGCCTCCAAGGCTGCCCCCCCTGGAATGCCATCTCTAGTACCCCCAGGACGTCCCAGGGCACTGTGCCTGTGTGGGTCATCGCACTAGGGCCTGAGCAAAGAAAAGCTGCTTAAGAGAGAGCCGGGCTTTGGGGGGAAGACAGACCTGTGTCCACATGTACACTTTTTCACCAAGTGACATGACCTTGGGTCGCTGGTCAGACCTCTCTGCTTCAGTTTCATGTGTAGAATGGAGATAATGACTTACAGAGTTGTGAGGATCGAGCGACAGGACATGTTCGAGCTACTGGAGCAGAGAAAGTACCTAGGGACTGGCAGCCACGCCCTCATCATCTGCTTTGTCCTTTCTTCTAAACCTTCCCTCCTCCTTTCCTCCTCCTCCTCCTGCCCGCCATCCCCGAATCTAGCTCTGCTCCACCCAGAAGAACTTGCTTGCCTGTGTTATACAGGCGTTGCAATCTGCCTTGCCCCGGAATGTCTGGATAGGAGGGTGGAAGGCTAAACTCAGAAAAGAGCTACCCAAGTTAATTTTGTCTCCCTCCTCTTCACGTTTTCAGAACTCTCCCTAACACGACATTGCATGGGGTCCAGAGCGCTGGATCCTGGATGCTCTCCCTCCAGCTCACCCAGCAGCCATTTGCAGGAACTTTGGCTTCTCAGTACCTCAGCTTTCTTAGCTGGAAAATGGGTATTTAAAGGAATAAAAGGGAATTTAAAGCCTACTTTGCAAGATTGCTCAAAGAAATGCTGAGGGGACCTTGCGCTGCTCCTCCTGGGGCATCTGGTGTATTGTATGGGCACCACAGGCGGTGGGGCCCCTCCGCTCCGTTTGCTTATGTGTTCCGTTCCTTGGAAAAGAAGCGAGTGGGACTCATTCTTCCTCCGATATCTTGTGGCCTTAATGTCCTGTGGCCTTTGCACTTCCCGCAGTACCTATTTTCAGTCCCAAAACTGAGAAAAGGAACTGAGAGAAAAGAAATTCACAGACAGCTTCAAGACCCTGGACTTTTAGTCCCACGGTGCTAAATTTTCCACTGTCTGTTTGGGTTGCCTTACATTGCAGTCTGGGACCTATATGACTACATTTTTTTGAGATCTACAGCTCCTTTTTTTCTCTTGAAATGAAAATATGTCTATTAATTGGCTCATCATTGCATATCATATTCTCTTTAAAAAGTTCTGCATTTTATACCCAAATCATGAAGGCCATGACTTGATTTGTTCCCCTAATCTCTCCTCTGCTTGTCTTTTTCATCTTGGAATACACCAATTCCTTCCAGTTACTAAAACCTGAAGCTGGCATGGTGGCAAATACGCGTAATCCCAGTCACTGGGGAGGGAGAGGCCAAAAGATCTCAAATTCAAGGCCAGCCTGGGCAACATAGCAAGATGTTTCAAAATTCTAAAGCAGGCCTGGGGCGTGCACCTCAGTGTTGGAGAACTTGCCTGTTATTACGAGGCCCTGGGTTCAAACCCCCCGTCCTAGGGAAAAAACTGAGTCTTTCTTCTGGCTTCTCTTCTCCTCGCCAGCTATATCCAAGTTGTTCAGCAAATGATGTCATTCTGCCACCAAATGCATTCAAATGACTCAATTCTGTCTGTCCCCAAGCCACCCGTTTCTGAGTGGCTTCTAAGTGGCTCCCAACTTTCTCCTCTGAATTCCTGCACTTCGCTGTCTACTGAGTAACCAGAGTAAGCTTTTAATGAATGTGAATCACCTCATGCCATTCTCTACCGCTGCTGTAACTGCGGAACTACTATGCGCAGGGCACTGAGTACATCACTGAAAAAAAGGAAAAATTCTGCCTTCACATCACATCAGTATTTAGCACACTGCACCGCTAGAGGGCAATAAATCACCAAATTATAATGTGGAAATCAGAGTCTTACACCACTTTCCAATGTGAACTTAATTGATTTTAATCTTTAATGCAGCAGGCATTTATTTAAGAAAAACACTTGCTTGAAAAGATGTAATGGCCCTACATTTTCAAAGCAGCCACCAAGTGTAAGCCCAGGACAAAAGTTTGTTTCAGGGTAATAAATAGTGAAGCCGTATAAGCAGATTTCCTGTTTCATATTATTCAAGCTGAAAATATATTAAAGTTTGGGAAATCAGTAGAAAGTTCAATATTGTTCCGTTTTACCATCTTACTCACACACACGTACTTGGTCATTGTTCTTATTTCTGCCTCGACTTGACCTGACCTCTAGGGCAGGACTCCGATCACCGTGGTGACTGTGAGAGCAGCGCCTGCCACCTCCATATTTGCCCATCACCATGACAACCTGCGGACTGTCTTGGGATTCAGGAGTTTCTGGTTGCCCTGTCCCCAGAGGCCACAAGTGACGTATAAAGGAAAGCTTAAACCTACATGGAAAAACTTTTTGCTCATGTTTCTGAGGTGACTTACTGTGGCAGAGAGATCAGTGCGGCAACATGAGTGCTAATGGCCTCTAGATTGGTCAGATGAGACTGGGCCAAGGGATTTCCAGGGTTCTGGAGGGTGAGGGAGGGTCTTAAACTTTCCTCCTCATGTAGTGGAATGAGAGGGGTGTAGGGCATCACCATGTGAGGCAGAAAGGAAGGGACATAATCTCACTTTCTTCTCTAGACTCCTTTGGGTAGGTCAAGGTTTACTGAATCCTCAGATCTGTTATTACATACAGCATAGCCAGTAATGCTGCAAGCAGAATTCAAAAGGCATAAAAACAAGTCAGCTCTGGCCTCTTTCACCAAGGAGAGAGAATATTATCTCCTACTCTTCTGGTCCAAGTTTTAGTCACACAAGGTACATTCATCTATTCATTCAGCAAACACTGATTTGTTGAGCACCTGCCAAACAGTTACTGTATTCCAGGAGTCAAATGGAAATGGAGAATTAAGTTATAAGAGAGAAGCACAGACTATCATAAGTTTAAAGGACAGACAGGTGAAGTTTCCAGTAAGATGAAATCAGACTATACCTTACAGAGCAGTGATGTGGGCCTTAGAGGATTAGTAGGGTTGTAGAAGGGCAGAGTTGGGTCGTGAAAGAGGCGCATTCAAAACCAGACGGGGACCAAGCGTGTGAAGGGGAGAGGACCTGAGAGGTTGGGGCCACAGCAGGCAAGAGAGAGGCAGTCGTGGTGAGACTTCAGCAGTGGTGTCTCGACTAGGGGATATTTGGTGCTGTCTGGAGACACTATGGTGTCCTGGCCAGGTGAAGGGATGCTCCTGGCATCACCACAAAGCTCCCAGGCGGGGCCCAGAGCCCTAGCACCCAACAGCGCATGCGCTACAAAGCCTGTTCAGCCCAATGCTCATAGTACTAATGTGGCGAAACCCTGTTTTGAAGGAGGGTTGGTCTTGTTCAGAGGGGATTTTGAAAGACAGGTAGATTGTTTGGAAGGCAAAGAGAAGCAAAAGGTTTTTACGAGGGAGAGTAAATGTATTGATGTTGTCACTTACAGGAGCCACATGGCTGGAAGTGTTGCTAGCTCTCCTCCCCCCTCTTTCTTGTGGTACTGGGGGTTGAACCCGGGACCTTTGCACTGAGCTACATCCCTAGCCCTTTTTATTTCTGAGACACAGTCTCTGTAGATCATGCGGGATGCCTCAGCCTCCCAGGGTGCTGGAATACAGGCCCGCACCACCAGGGCCGGCTTCCTCCTTCACGTTCTAAAAAAACACTTCACTTAACGCTTACCAAAGGGTTAGCTGCTCTCTGTTATAGCTAAGGGTTAAAGGTGGAGCTGAGGAACTGCAGAGACTGAGCTGAATTAGTCTCTTCAGTTCTCTTGCTAGTAACACAACACCACAGTAGCACCACCAAAACATATTTTACCACATCTCGGTGAGTTGCAAAGAGAAGAGGTTTGTTTGGGCTCACAGTTCCACCCCAGGGTGCAGGGGCCACATCTGGGGCTGGGAAAGTCCCGCGGCTGCACAGAGGGCCATGTGGGGAGACAGAGAGGGTCAGGGAGGGCATGTGTGTCTCCTCTGCCTCTCTCTTCTTATAAAGCCACGAGGACTCAGTCACGCGGCCTCCACCCTGCCAGCCTTCCCGGTCCTGCTCACCTCCCGAAGGCCTCCTTCTAAGCACTGCAACCGGACTAAGTTTCTACCTTCTTAGGACCTCACAATGGAGGCTGAACTCGGCGTGTGTTCAGGAGGGGACAAACTGTCTTCCACCCATGGCAGTCTCCACATGTAAGGACTTGGAGCTGTGCTCGCTTCGGCAACACATATACTAAAACTGGAAGGACCTGGAGCTTCCAGAAGAGACCCAAGAGGTAGGGCTGAGGGATGGGAGAGGAGCACGTAGGCGGGAGTCAGCGCAGCGAGGAGCACCATGTTGGACGCGCCAACAGAGACCTCACTCCTGCCCCCTACAGGCTGTGATTTCCTAAATCGCTTACATTAACTAAACCTCTGATTCACCACAAAGAGGACACATGTTTTCATAAAGCTTGTCATTTCTTAGAACTTTCCCTGGTGAATAAAACCAAAATCTTCAACCTGGAGGAAAAAATCATGTTGGGATCCCTTTTTTTTTCAGGTTTTTTTTACAATGAACATGAGAAAAAAATTAAAGCCTAACCAAGTCTATCCAAGCTGAGTATTAAATTATTTCTTCTTTGGGGCTGGAGACGAACTTGATGTAGATGACTATATGTAGTAGCCTGTTGCCACTCGTTCCAGGGGGATCCTTATAAACTTTGCCAACAGAAGCAATTGTGGGGAAGCTGCAAGGATGGCCAGAGGATCGCTGCTCAGATGCCAGTTGGCCGCTTGGTCTCTGCACGCATCTCTGCCAGTTTCCAGTGGTTAATGAGCTTTCAGCCCAGCCACAGAGGCCAGGTGCCAGCGAGGAAGATAAACAAGGTCTTCTGCCAGGGGTCAAAGCTGAAATCTTTCTGGTAATTTAACCTGACCTGTGTGTGGCCCCAGGATCCGGGCATCTCGTCCTCCCCACTCACTATCTGTGCTCACTCCAGGCACCTCATGCCACACAGTGCTGCCATTGGTGCTGCATTGTTGTGAACTTGCTGGTGAAGAACCACCACGTTCCTCCCACAGAACTAGTCAGACAGGGAGCAAAGTGAGAGCAGCTGCAGATCCAGGGTTTAAAGGACAGGGAGAGGACACTGCTTCTCTGGTTTGGCTGGAAGGGCTCTGTGTCATACAGAACTGCTTCCAGTTGCGAGCCCAACATGATGACTTAAAATGGAGATGACTTTAATGTGTGACGGGAAGTCCTACATGGGCAGGTTGTTAGGGTGCAGCAACAGCCCTTTGACACATCAAAGGTATAGGTTAGTTTCACCTTTCCTGGCCCCCATCCTCCACATGTTGGCTTTTAGATTTTGCTTGTTGTTTCATGGTCATTGCTTCAGGTGTCATGTCCAAGCTCACAGCAAGGAGAGAGGGTAAAGATGGTGCCAGCCGCTTCTGCCCCTCCTATCAGGAAAGGAGAAAAGTGCCAACTACAAAGCAAGGGCCAGAGCTGAGTCCCCTGGTCACCCCCAGCTGTAAAGGAAACGGGAAAATGAGTGTCAAAGAGGAAGAGGAACATCTGGGTTGTTTGGACCACCGTGAAGCATCTCCAAGAGGGAGGCTGTCTGTGATCACAAACAAAATTGGGATTCCACTAGCAAGAAAGGAAGGCAGCTATTGGGCAGGTGACTCTGAGAGCCCATCACACACTTTGCTGTGCTGGCAGGGTGGCCTGTGTGTGTGTCTTCAGATGGTGTGGGGTGAAACACATAGTCCCTGTGTACTTTGCAGGTACTGCAATGCCTTGAATACCTCTTCCTCCTCCCCTTCCTCTGCTGGGCCAGCCTCTCCTCACACACAGCTGAATTCCTAGGAAATCCCTGCTCATCCTCAAGCTTTGCAGAAATCATCATGGAGTCTGTCCCAGAAAACTCTACACTGGCACAGTCACATTGAATTGTGGCTGTCTGTGTCTTGTCCTGCTCACCACCAGGCTGCGCTCCTTGAGGAGTGTCACTATGGAGATGTCTAAGACACCACAGAGCCCCAGCATATGGGGGTCATTCAAAGATTACTAATGGAATCCTGAGGACTTCAGAAGGACTCTTTCTGCATGCAGTAGTTCTGTTTTAAAAAATGGTGTTTCTGGCTAAAACACAGAGAAAAATTCACTATTTAGGAATTATAAAAGAGCATGCCTTTTAAGGGAGAGGTGCTCCTTCTCAGAGAAGATAAACTTGTCTGGCTTTTCTACTTTTGTTTGCTGAGTCCAAGCACCACTCCCAGCTCCCCCTGTGTGCATGGTGGGGTGAAATTCTCTTCATGTGCAGCTGTGTTTCACTGGGGAATGAGTCTGAGCTCTGGAGCTTTGAACTTTGGCCCTGCACATTATCACACTCTGCTAAAGAGTAGCACGAGTTAACTGGTTATCCAACCTCATCAAATTTCAGTTTGCTCATTGACACGATGTGATAATGATAGTCACTTCATGGAGTCGTATTACATCTTAGACAGAGCACGTGTGCCATGTTCAGCACATGACAGACATTCAGAATGGGTGTTACTGTTAGAGACTGCACCTTAGATCTTCGCTTATATGCTTTTGTCAGGTCAGAGTTCTATCATTCATAGGTGATTTCACTCTCCAAGCACCAGAATTTCCATATCCCACGATGAAGCTGGAAAGTCTCTTCATTCCATGTTATGCACATAGCTACTCTGCTGTGTATCAAACTTGGCGATAATTAGCTCCCTGACATCAAGAGAGGTCACAGAACATCCCCTAGGAACTGCTGTATGTTTTGTATGTGGTTGTTGCAAGCACAAAGACCCACATATGTTAAGGTCATCAATTTTCTATAATGTATACAAAAGAGAATAATTTATAATTAGCTCTCATTCATCTTTCATTGAGATACAATTTACATCCTAATAATCACAGTTCAGTGGTTTTTAGTATGTTGAACTGTGCAGTCATTACTGGCATCTAATTTCATATTTTTACTACTCCAAAAAGTAACTGTATATCCATTATCTGTGGGTATCGTTCCCTGTCCCACCCTCCCCGGCGCCTGGAAACGTACTTCCTGTGTCTGTGGGTTTGCCTGTCCGAGGCATCTCATAACGTGGAATCACATGCTCTGTACTCTTTGGTTTCCGTTATCATGATGGCGGTTCGTCCCAGTTCATCCATACTGGAGCAGGGGTCCCCATTTCATTTCTTCTTGTGTTTGTCTTCCACTCCGCATTTTCAAACCATTTCTCACATGATAAATATGTACACTGTTTCTACTTTTTGGCCATTATGTATAATGTTACTATAAACATTTGTGTGCATGTTTTAATGTGGGTGTATGTTTTCATTTTTCTTGGGTATGTACCTTGAAGTGAGAATGCTGGAACCTAGGCAAACTCTACGTCTAACCTTCTGAGGAATGACAAAATGTGTTCAAAACAACTTCACGGTTAAGGGTTCTAGTTCTCCACATCCTTACCAACATTTGTTATTGTCTGTCTTTTGATTTTAGCCAACCTAGTGGATGTGAATTGATATTTTGCTGAGGTTTTTAACTTGTATTTCCCTCATCATTAATAATTTTGAGTAACTTTTTTTTTTTTTGTCTTTTTTGAAACAGGGTCTTGCTATGCAGTTTAGACTGGGCTTGAGCTCACTTTGTAGCCCAGGCTGGTCTCAAACTCACAACGATCCTCCTGCCTCAGCCTCCTGAGTGCTGGGATTACAGGTATGCACCACCATGCCCAGCATTGAGCAACTTTTCATGTGCTTATTACACAATACAGGGCACATAAAATACTAAACCCTCTTTGATATGCAAGATTTCCTAGCAATCTGCATGGAAAAAACCAGTGACCCAATACAGACAGGCAAAGGATATCAACACAGAATTCATAGAAGAATAAAAGTGGCTAATAAATCTATTAAAGGATAAGAACAGTATCAAAATAAGGCAATGAAATTACCTACCAGATTGGTACATTTAAAAAAATTAGTGGCATGAAATGTTAGCCATGGAGAAGAGGAAAATGCATAAGCTGTTCAAAAAAACCAATTTGACAGTATTATTAAAAAATTTTAGCTGGAGATATAGCTCAGTGACTCAGGGCTTGCTTCTTTTTGCTTAGACCTCAGAGTGACCTTGGCAATATATTCACCAGAAATCAGTGTATCCTTTTCTCAGTACCCAATCTTTTTCTCCTCTTTTCTAGTTTTTAAAAATTATTTTTTATCTTTTTAAAATTAGTATATATTTGTCATACATATATCACATTCATCACAGGAATTGGTACCTGTTCATTTTATAATCTTGATTTTTCTTTTTTCCCATCTCTTTTCCCTTTCTTCTTCCCCTACCTTTACAAAAGCCTTGTTTCCATTTTTCCTTCTATTCTCATTTCTTTCCCTTCTTCCCTTTCCCCTCTCCCCTCCATTGTTCCTCTTCTCATTTCAATATGTTCTTCCCACATCCCAATATCTACCCTCCCTTATGCTCCTTGTTTATCATTTAACCTTATGGGTCCAATTTATTTTGCCTGTGTGTGTAGTTGGCTGTTGGCCTTTGTATCTGTTCCAAGGTCCTACCTTCCTACTTTATTAGGGATGAGAAGTTGCTATTAGGCTCAGCACCCAGTCCTTTGTCACCAGACTCTGGTGATGGTTATGACCCAATCAATCACAGTGTTGTCATAAAAGGGAGAACAATTGATTATAACTGGTCTGATACCCTGGCTAAGGTAGTACAATTAACAATAACAATAGTATCGAGGAAGATCAACTGATCGCAACAACTGTGTCACCTTGGCTAGAGTAGGACAGTCAGTCATAACAATAGCATCAAACACAGCTTAGATAATGACAAACTGTCCTAACTATTAATTTGCCACCTTTATCCATAGGTACAAGATTTTATAGTTATATCACAAAATCTAAAACAAATCAGAAAATTATATACAGTAAGTATTCACTTAACAGAGCAATTTTATCCTAAGGGGAGAAAACTTAGAAAGGATAAGAGGAAAAATAGAGAAAGAGATCAGAAGTAGGGCTGAAGGACAAGAGAAAATTACTTAATCCTTGGGAAAGTGGAAGAAGACAGGAGGGAAAGAAAGAAGAAAAAACAGAAGCTTTAGTCCACAAGTAGAATTTCTCCCTATTCAGAGTAGACTCGGTTCTCCTCTTAAAGGCTTTCAACTGATTGACTTGGGGCCCACAGAGATTATCTAGGATAATCTTCCTTACTTAAAGTCAATTGATTATAGACTTTAGCTGCATTTACAAAACAACTTTCTAGCAATACCTAGATTAGTTTTGAATAACAAGAGACTATATCTTAACCAGGTGAGACATAAAACTGACTGCTGCAATCCATATGCCCATGCTTATGCCAGCACCACACGATATTGATTACCATAGCTGTGGCCTATTTTGAAATTGGGAAGTATGAATCTTCTGACTTTGTCTTTTTTTCTCTAAGATTGTATTGACTACTCAGAGTGCTTTGCACTGCTGCATGAATTTTAAGATCAATCTGATCATTCTGTATGCACATTCATTTTTATATTGATGAATTGATAATTTTGAAATCTAATCCATGTGACTTAAAGGAGTGGTCTAAGACACTCTGTCTTTGTAGGAAAGCAAAAGTGATATGTTTTCCTCACCCATAGCAAGATCAATGCCTGATTCCTGTAAGAAAAGACAGATTAACGAGAGAAAAAGAAAACAAATTTCTTTGATGTTAGTTTTATATGACATGAGAACCTTCAAAGCTGAAGGCCCAAAGAAACCTGTATTGTTACGGGAAAAAGTATGACTAGAAGGCAAACGGTATGGTCCCATGGTAATAACCTGGTGGGAGCTCAGCAGGCTTTTTCCTTCAAATTCCCTGCGATCTCTGTGTCTTCATCCATTGGGAATGAAAGCTTCTAAGTCCTTTAGAGGGAGACCAGTGATTCTCTTATGACCTGCATCTGGGAAGAATGCAGAGACAGGCAGAGGGACTGTCTTGCTTCTGCTGTTTTCTCAGTCCATCATCCTTCAGGGCCACTTCACATATATCCTATCTTACGCCAGCCGGTGGGAGAAACTATGTAAAAAATATCAGAGAAATAAGTGAATTAATATGACGCTCAATGAGCACTTTCAAATCAATTTCATCTTCAAATACTCTAGTATAAACAGTATTCATCTCTCCTGACCACTGAAAAGGAAAAGAAGCATGCTCCGTGTTCTTTACTTGCGACTCCTCATGACAACACAAATAATAACCTCACCCTCTCTGGGGAGGAATACACAGCCTACACTCAATATTCACTTGTGTTCCATAAACCTTTGTTGAGATATTGTGAAGCCCTAATCCTCATGAAATGCCTGTGGCTGGAGAGCTAAGTAAGCCTGGTTTTTCTTTGTGCCGCTACCAGACCAAACACAACCAGTGAAAATGAGGAGGCCATGAGCCAACCGGTCTTACAGTTTGGCTGATAGCACCTTTTTAATGCGAGTGTCACATGTGCACATCCTCTGCTGATTGCACCACTTTCCAATTGTTATGTGGCTGGTGTTTTTCAAAGCATAAGCTGCTGAGGAGGAGTGCTGAAGTCTTGTGTTCACTCAGGACAAGAGGGCTTCTGATAACTATTACCCATCCCATCCCTCCTCCTCCTCCCTGTTCAGCCATTCTGTTTTCTGGGGGAGATTTCTCAGTACTCAGGCAACCTGAAAAGATTTGAGAAACAATGTGCATCGTAAAGAATCAATTAACAGCCACCAGGCTAGAAAGATACCTAATTAGTAAATGACCCTTTTGAGGTTTCCACTGAAGGCTCCTCCTCTTGTCACTTGCTTTGAGAATTCGTGTAAGGAACGCAGCCAAATGCTCTCTGGAGAGCGAAGAAACAGGGCTCTGTTTTATAAACAGGCTTGTTTTCTTCTCTTCTCTTTCTGCTCCGTAATCAGATCCTGTGCAAGGGAGCTGACACAGGTACTAGAAGGAGAAGCCAAGCGCCCCCTGCCGCTGGAAAAAGTCATGCTTGCGCTTACAGTTGCTGCAGGGCCTGAGAGGGAAAGTGGTTCTTCATTTTTAATGGAAGACATTAGGCACCACCAGGTGAGGATCACAGTCCCTCTCCTTGAATGAATGTGTCAATGATAATCAGTTGTCAAAGGCCACTCAAAATACTGCTCTAGTAGTTCACACTCAAATCTGTTAAACAATGGCCATTATGTTTATGCACGGAAGTACAAAAGGACAGCTTGTTTTTCAAAGTAAAGGTAGTCTGGGTACAGATGTGAATTATTTTTGGGATTCTCACACCAATGAGCAGAACTTGTCCCCCTCCCCCACCCCAGGCCAGTTTAAAATCAGCATGAATGCTGTGTAATCTAACCAACAGCATTGATCCAGGTCAGGTATTAAGGGCTAAAATGGATTAAACCAAAGACATTCCCCTTGTAACAAGAAGGAAAAGCTTCAAAGGTAGGATTTGTTCTTGCTATGACAAAGGAAGTGGATTTACAAACTGCCTTGAGGCACACCCCTCTGTGACTTTCAATTTGCTCTCCCCAGTACAGAGAGAACTTTTTCTTCTCTTCTCCCCCTCCCCCACTCCCAGCAACCAGAGTTCTCCCAGGGTGAGAGCTTCAGGTTAAGAGCATCTGATGGAGAATGCTTTTTCATGTTTGTTTTTAGAGACCAGACACCAGGCACTCCCCAGCAATGATCAAATGACACTTGTATTCAGGCACCTCCAGGTTCCCAACACACAGAAGTGAAACTAGAAGCAACTCCCTGAGTCCTTCCATCCGGGCAGACTGAACATGTCATCTGGTACTAGCTTGAAAATCCTGCAAAAGGGACATGCAAACAAGAGCCAGAATATCCTAGCAGATTAGAACTACTCCACCCCAGTAGCATATCTTACCACAGAGACATACGAAGTCAGGATAAGGCACACTGGGCTTTATTTTCAATGCCCCATGCAATGTTATAATAACTTTTGTTTAATAATACACATGTGAATATAATTTATCTTTTGAGAATTCAAAGTTCTTCATAGTTTTTGGATGTGTGTGTGTGTGTGTGTGTGTATTCACATAGTCATGTATAGACAATCTATGTGTTTATCAACTACTATACTCAAATAGCCCGTAAGATACTTAAATTTTTTGGGGTTAAAATGGAAATAGCACTGGTGTGCAAACACGCACCATAGCTTCTCCAGCTGAGCACTGGGTCAACACTTCTTAATGAAAGGGGAAAAAAACGCTCCCATTGCCCCTTAGATGTTGAGTTCGATTGTGTTTATAATACTACTTAAACATGCATGAGCATAAAACTAGTTATGCTTTTCTTATGTAGTGGTTCTTATCCAATTATGAAACCAGTGTAAATGTACTAATTACAAACAAATCAAAAAACCAACAATATTCAAATTAACAACATTGATGTGACACAAAATTATGTTCATTTACAAGGACATGGTGCTGATGGCCCGTCTCACATTGTTTGAAGTTGAGTATATCAACTCAAGTAACCCAGCTTTGAGAAAGTCTTTTTCAAAAAAATACTCTAATGCATCTGACCCTTAATGATACTATTTTTTTTAAATAAGTGCTATCTTGGTTAACTTTTCAGCCATAAAATACACTGTTTGTTTTTTCCAATGTGACTGTAAAACCACGTGTGCTGACTCTGCCTGTGATATTTTTTCATTAGCCTGAAATACAGAAAATGCTCCCAGGTGCTAATAACTCTACAAACAACCACAGACTTTGGTGCTGAAATCGGTGGCAGAACCCCATTAGATGTTGTCATTCAGAGGATCCAGAATATGACTGTATCACCTTTTTAAAAAGATTGTCTTCTACACACAAAAAAGGACAACTTTCTATAAAGAAGTCAATGGTCAGTGAGTACATGTCCTTGGCTCATGACATGAGGGCTATAAATAACTTTTAGAGGCTAAGTAGCGTCTGTCTTCCAAATTCATTTTCTCCCTATAGGACAGAGCGTGTGAGTTACAGAAAAAGATGCTCCTCCTTTGCCATGAGGCAAGAGAGTGGTCCACATCAAATGACCAGTCTTCACTATCTCACCTATTTCAACCAAGTGATTCACTTAAGTAGTTCACCGCTGTCCTTGAGGCCAGACACAAGAAGAAGAAATATTTGAAAGCATTTAAAGTTCACTTACAAGGCATCTACGTTTCCCAGTCAACCCACAAGGTTTAAGTTAAACCATGGAAATATTTGTTATTCACACTTGAATACTTCATCAAACTTCAAATCATATAATGTCCTTCTGTGCAGCCAGAAATGTCATTTCTATACAATCTGTGGTTTGAAATGAGAAAACCTGACAGCCTTTGGATTTTGACCTCTAGAAAACACACCTGAGTCATCAGTGATCTTGAAAGTTGTGATTTCCATAGTCAAAGAAAGCTCTAGACATCTCACCAACTGAATTGAGTATTAATATAGATTTTTTTATTTTATAAAAACATAAAACAAAATTTCATAACAAAATAATAGAATAACAGCAATTAATACATTGCATATTATCTTTAAAGTAGTTACTCAGTGCATGATATGTGCATAAAAATTCTTCAATTGATATTAGCACCCTTCCTTTTCAATGAACTAAGAGACATTAGTATTATAACTAACTTGCACTGTTTTTCTTTTTCCCTTCCTCCCCCCTTTTCCCTAACCTAGTTCCTATTTTCTTTTGAACAATTTCCTCCCATTTTACAATATCTATTGTAGATTTTAGATCTTATTTACTCTTTCAGTTCTCACACCAAAGAGACAATATGATGTTTACACATGTAAGTCTCATTCATTTCATTTATGAGTATGGTCTCAAATTGTATCCATTTACCTATAAAAGTGTCAAGGTTATCCTTCTTTATGGCTGAGCAATACTCCATTGTGTAAACATAACATTTTTTTATCTGTTCCTTGGCTGATGGGCATTTGGGTTGTTTCTGATTTAGCTATTACAAATTGTGCTGCTATAAACATAGATGCACATATATCACTGTGGTGTGTTTTTAATTCTTCTTTGAAGATATCCAGAATGGGAGTAGCTATGTCAAATGGGGCCTCTAATCCTAGTTTTTGAGGAATCTCCACACCAATTTCCACAGCAGTTGACCAGTCTATACTCTTATCAACAGTGTTGAGGGGTTCCTTTTCCCCCACAGCCTCACCAACATTTGTTATTGGTTGATTTCTTGATAATAGCCATTCTTTCTAGAGTGGTACAGAACCTCCATGTTGTTTTAATTTGCATCTCTCAAATGACTAGTGACAATGAACATTTTTTCATATATTTATTTGCCATTTGTATTTCTTCATCTGAGAAGTGTGTATTCATCTGAGCTGTCCATATTTGGGTTGGGTCTTTGAATTTGGGGGGTCTGATTTTTTTCAATTTACATGTTCTAGATAATAGTCCTTTGTCTGAGGGACAGTTGGCTAAAACTTTTTCCCATTCTGTGGATTTTTTCTTCACTCTGTTGGTGATTTCTTTTGGCGTGCAAAAACTTTTCAATAAGATGAGATCCCAGTTGTTGATTCTTTGAAGTATTTCCCATGTAGTCTGGCTTTGTTGATGAACTCTCTGCCTACATCTATGTCTTCAAGATTTCAACCTACTTTCTCTTCCAGTTGATTTAGTGTTTCTGTTTTAATATTTAAACCTTTGATCCATTTTTATTTTACTTTAGTGCATGGTGATAAATATCTAGTTTTAGTCTTTAGCATATGGAAAGCCAGTTTTACCAGCATCATTTATTAAAGAGGCTATCATTCATCCAGTGAACATGTTTGGCCCCTTTGTCAAAAGACAAGGTGGCTGAGTGTGTTTGTAGTTGTGTGTGCCTCTTCTAATCGGTTCCACTGTTCCTCAGGTCTGTGGTTTTGCCAGTACCATGATGATTTTATCATAGTAGCTTTGTAGTATGATTTCAGGTCAGGGATTGTGATGCCTCCTGCCTTGCCTTTATTGCCCAGAATTGCTTTTGCTATTCCAGCTCTCTTCTGTTTCCAAATAAATCTTAGGAATGTTTTCTCTAGTTCTATGAGGTATGCTAATGGTATTTTAATCAGGATTGCATTAAACAATTGTGGGAGTATGGCCATTTTCACTATGTTGGTTCTTCCTACCCCTGAGCAAGGGATATCTTTCCATTTTCTGATATCCTCTTCAATCTCTTTTTCAGCGTATTTATATTTCCTTTGTTATGTTGATTCCTAAATATTTCATTTTGTTGGGTGCTATTGTGAAAGATGTTGTTTCCCAAATTTCTCTTGTTGAGTTTGTTATTCATGTACAGGAATGCTGTTGAACCAGCTATGGGGTGGTGACTTTGTATCCAGCTACACAACTGAATTTGGTTACTAAATCTAGGAGTCTTTTGATGGAGTTTTTGAGGTCTTCTATGTAAAGTATCATGTCATCTGTGAATAATGATAATTTAACTTCATTTCCCGTCCTTATTCCTTTTATTTCTCTCTCTTATCTAATTGCTCTGGCTAATATTTCCAGAATTATGCTGAATAGGAGTGCTGATAGTGAACATCCTTGTCCTGTTCCTGATTTTGGAGTGAAAGCTTTCAGTATTTTAGAGTGAAAGCTTTCAGTTAATATATTTATGTAAGAGTTGGGTAGGCATAAGAAATTCAAAGTACATGGAAAGCATGTATGCTTCTGATAAATTTCAAGGTCTTTAGAATTAGGGAGAAAAAGAAATCTACATTTAATGAAAAGCTAAAAATATGTAAAATTCAATCTAGTCATTTTCCTGAGTAGGGATAGGGTACTCAGAGTCTAGGATTACAAAAGATTTATGGAAGAATATAAAATTTGAAGCCAAGAAAAAGAACTATTAGCCATCACCATTTGGGGGGAATGTACAAAACAAAAGTAGTGTATTCTATTGGGGTTGCTGACAAAAATCTAGTTGCCTTCCTGCCTGGATCCTCTGTCCATTCAGCCACTTCAATCCTCAGAGTGCCTGGAGATAAGCCACATCTTTCAACTCAGAGAAACTCGGAATTAAGTGCCAAAATGTTAGAGGACTCAAACTTGTAGTTTTCAATTCAATTTAGTAAAAAGAAATATGTGCATTTGATGTTTTAGCTTCTTACAATATTTACGTGAATTTGTTCTGTTAGAACACTTGGTCAGTTTTATAATTACAGTATTAAAATTTGTGATTCAGTAATTGATTTAGATTTGTGGTTTTAAGCTGAGTTCTAATTAAGGTTACAACTATCACTGAACTTTCAAAGAGCTTAAGAGTCATTGTATATAAAGTTATCTTACTGGATTTATAAGAATAATTTGAGTATTTGAGATGATTGGTCAGTTAGACAACTAAAGGACTTTTAAGAAAATCAAGCACTACATAAAATTAATTAGTTTAGTTTGAAAATAGTATGACATATAAAATTATTTAAAGACCACCTTTAAAAGTGATTGTTTTAATTAGCTCAGCTGAAATAGTATAATAAAACTCTAAGTCAAACTTAAAAGCCAGTGGAAGAGCTACATTTTTGCATTTTTAAATTCAACATCAAATATTATAGTTTTGAAATGGAAGTTATCTTCTAACTAGTATCTTCCGCACAGGAGGTCAATGGCAACAAGAAATTCATAATTTATCAAATAAAACAATTTCTTTTATTTTTTTCTCATGAAAACATATGAACAATTGTTATCCTAATCAGCTTTGCAATTGAAGTGTGAAGCTTTTCATCCCATTGTTAAAATAGGTTTGTAGTCTACATGGAAAATGAAGGAAACTGCTTATTAACTCCACTGCCACCAGTGGTGGCCTCCTCGGGAATGTCCAGCGTGTGTAGTGCTTGCCTCGGTCCCTGTGGGCCCTGGGTGCCTGCTTGGTCCTGGAAGGGTACAATGTGGGATCTGAAGCCCAACTTCTAGCAGGAAACGCTTCATCAGCAATACACGCAGCCTCTCTCCTTCCTGTATGCCAGTCCTCTCAATGTGCTCATCACACCATCCCCACTATAACCCATATCCCATTTTCAACAGAGGAGACACTGCTCCTGTGGAACTTCCCCACATATAATTATTGCTATGTGTTGTAACCCAACCCTTACCTGAATTCTGATGTTGCAACCTTCAGGCCCCATGTGATAGCACTGTGTTTGCAGAAAGGGTTTGGGGGAGTAATTAGGCAGAGAAAGTCATGGGAGAGCATCCTTGTTACAGCCTTAGTGCATGTGTAAAGACAGCCACCTAGACACTCATTTCCTTCCTCACTCTCCCTGCCATGTCAGGACCCAGCCATCTGAAAGCTAGGCCTCAGGGAGCCCTCACCAGAGGTCTGAACTGACCTGCACCTTGATCTTGGTCTTCCCACCCTCTAGGATTGGGGCAGAAAAACACCTGTTGTTGAAGCTTTGCAGACAGTGATACTGTGTTAGAACAGTCCAAGCAGACCAGAACACCCTAAGGAATATTGCTTTTGATTAATCAAGATAGAAAAGTAAGACATCAATTGCAGTCAAGCTTGGTCTTTCTAGCTAGCAATTTCAATAACTGACTGAAGGACTCAGGGATAACAAGGACACCACATACATTTTCTAAATCTATTTGCCAGGTGGAATATCACCCACCTGACAGTTTAACGATAAGTAGAGAATATTTTTAGATCAAACAAAAGGAAATCTCAAAGTGGCTGATTGGATGGTGTGGTAAATAACAATGATGGCCCCTGTTTTTCACTCTTCCCTGTGTCCATGTCCCTGGTTACGTACCTTTGAACACCCACCATGGGGAGACCATCCTGTAGGGAAATGCCTAATACCTGGGCACTGCTGTTGACTTTGCCATGTGACAACTTAGTAGGATCCAAGGAAAGACCCAAGTGGACTAGTGTTTTGGGAAGCTGTCCTTTGCTCTTCTGTCTTTGCCCTGGGATGTGCAAGGGCCAGCCTGCTGCAGGCGAATCCCCAGTCACCAGCGCCCCCAAGGTCAGCAAAGCAACCAACTCACATCCAGGTGCTGCAGATGCAGGAGTGAGCAACAGAAATCCGCAGAGACTGCACACGGGGGAGACGCGCGACCGGTCATTTCCCCGATGGAAGCAGCAGACGATGTTTCTTGGCACACCCTGATGGAAAACTTATTAAGAAGGTTGGAGATGGTTCAACAAATATGGAAGTTTAAATACTATAAATATAGTATCTGGGGTCTGACCTGCTTCCAGCCCCGCTAATCCAAACGCCATCCCTCAGTTCCCATGGAGTTGTCTTAAGGTCCCCCTGACATGATGATATTTCTGTTTTCCTTCTACCTAGAGTCCTTTCCAACATGAACCAATTATCATTCATTAGGAACAGAGCCATGTTAACGTCCTGACTGTTCATATCAATTGCAGTCAAGTGTGTGCGCACAGTCCCGTGTGTGCGCAGGTCGTCAGAGTAGGAGCTCTGAGGGCGGAGCAACGATGGTCTTCCAGGGGCTGGCGGGAGGAATCACCTCATGGGGGGGAGGTACGCGTGGGGAGTGGCTTTTCCGTATCTAAATTGGGCCTCCCCCGATCCAAATGGGGCAGACGCTGTCCAATAAGTGCTGCTCTCTTGCCCCAAGTAACAGAGGAGAAAGCCCGATAGATCCCTCCCTCATTTTTAATTCCTGGGATTTGGATCCCAGCAATGAAACAAGAAAGACATTTGAATCATTTTTCATCTAAGCTTTTTCTCCAAGGACACATCCCCGAGGAGTTAGTGTCATGTCACCAAGTAATTAGATCTCCATTGCCTCACAAAACTTCGGCACCAAAGGCAGGCTAATTCTATTAGAAAAGGAAACCACGATGTTGTACAGTTCTGAGGCTACTACATTTGTATTTAATTATCCAGGTAATGTAATTATGCAATCATTTCTAATCTGAAATCAAGAGGAAAAGTTCTTGGTGATTTTTATTTTTTTCTTTGGCAAGGTTTTGTGAAAGGGCCATGCAATTAATATGACACACTTAATTACTGAACTGAAGAGATAGCTTTACAAGAATGTATCCCATCCAAGTATGCATGCTATATTAGCTGCTTAGATCTTTGCCATTCCTAATATATTTGTGGCTCCTTATCTTATAATGACCGATGGTGATAATTAGCACCATCACAGAATAAAGATTGCAAAGCTCAGTTCTGCGCATTACCCACAGAACAACTGAGAAACAGTGAGAATTCAGGAAAGAATTTAGAGTCGCTCAAATGCTTATAACAATTTTTTAAAAATCTACCCAAGTAATAAAAATCTCCCAGAAGCATACATTTCCAAACACCTTATAAGAGCCATCAAAATAAAATTCTTTCCTTACACCTTACTAACCCCTTGTAAAGACTTTTGAAAGTTCCTTAAACAGTCAACTGAATGCTTAGAGCTAACATGTTCTGTAGTAGTTACTTAAATTCCTTTCCCCCCTGTACTACACAATGTCCCTCCCTGCAATGTTTGACTGGATTGTTGCTTTCAGATTTGAGGGTTTTGCACCTTGGTCCCTCAAGAAGAGTGTGCAGTAGCTTAGAACTGCTGATAAGGCTGGTGAGGACACCACACACACAGCAGGTTCGCCTCCCAGTGAGCCTTCCTGTCCTGTCTCCAGGTGAGACCTTCCCAAAGGCTTCTCTAGTCACTTCTGAAACTAAGTGGGCCTCCTAAAAATTTCACTTACAGTCACAAGTGGTTTTCTGTCTTCTGGATTTTCTCCTGACTTCTTTATCTCTTTGGTCAATAGCTGTGCATGAGCTGGGGATATAGCTCAATGGAATAAATACCTGTCTGGCAAGAGTAAGATCCTGAGTTCAATCCCCAGTACCGCCAAAGAAAATAGCTGTGCAGACTGTTCTGCTTCCCAGAGTAAAAAAGTGGAGGTAGGCATGCAGCTGTTCTTAGTTAATGTTTTCTGAAATCTAGTTCCCACATGGGGGACATTCAAGACAGACACACAAGCTGGAAATGTTGCAGCGTGCTTGTGTCACCTAGAGAAAGGCAGCAATGCACCATAGAGTTGGGACCAGAACACACACTGGGTAGGAGCAGAAGGCAAACTTGGCGGCAGAGAGGTTGGGTTGTGCGTTAACTTGGCCTCCATCACTGTGAGACTGAACACCACACACTTAGTGGCTTCAGACAATACATGCTTAGGATCTCACACTTGTGTAAGCCAGGGCCTGGGGCAGAGCACTGGTCATCGATTGAGACTACCGTTCTCTGCGGAAGCTTGGGGTCCTGTCCTGGCTCACTGGCTGCTGGAAGAATTTATGTCCTTTGTCTGTGGTCCCCATTTTCCTGCCTTCTCTTGGCTGGGGGTAACTCTCAGCGAGCAGGCGCTGCCCACATGTCCTCAGTTTGGTTTTCTAAGGCCAGCTGAGCGTGGCTACCCACTTTCCTCTCCTGGGACTGGCCAGAGAAAAGTCCCTTTTAGAGGGCTTATGTCAGTGGTGGCGAACCTGTGGCTGGCTGTTTGCATCATTGAAAGGTTCACCATCGCCAGTTTAGGTGATCAATCCCCTGATCAATCCCCTTATGTTAAAGTCAGCTGGTAACAAAAACCTTAATGAAATCTGTCAGATCCCTCCAAAATTTGCCTGTTTTATTATATAAGCTAACAGGGGCTGGTGTTTAAAATACGTATTTGGACATCCTCAGACTGAAGTCAAGTAGACAACTTCAACCAGTACTCAATGAAAGAATAGAAATTCCTGCTCCAGTCTTGGGGGAGAGATGAGCTAAAATCTTGGGAGAGAGATGAATTCAAATCCAAGAACTTTTTAAGGCTGATTTTTGGCTAGATGGGATTTATGTCCTTCAAAACTGATGTCAGAGATTAATCCCTATGTAAGATACGATCCTGCTATATTAATTTCAAATACCCTGTGGAAAAAAAACAAACGGCAAACATACCTGCGCTTCACAGAGGGTTCTAAACCAACCTGCTCCTTTCTCCATAGTGTGCCATGAGTGCCATTTACGACACAGAGCTCCCTGCCCTCGCAGGACTGTCTCCTAGTTGTGCAGAAGGAAAGCACAGGCAAATGATACATGGTGCCCAAGGGGTGCCACAAGGCAACCCAGAGTCCAAGGGAGAACAGCTTGGGAGTGGTGGGAAGGAGTGGAGGCAAGTGTGGCCTCCGTACAGCCCGTACAGAAAGTGTTCCAAGGAGGAAAGAGATGGACATCAGGCATCAGGTAACACAGGGCCAGGAGCCAGCCACCACATGTGGCGGCATGACCTTGACAAAGACGACAGCCACTGACTGAAGTGGGTGTGAGTATAGACAGCACTTTGGAGAGAAATTGTACCTTCCCAATGTCTACTTTCAACTCAGGGTTGGGCAGTCACCTAACATGAAATGATGTGTGATAGGCCAGATCCCTAGCCGGAAGGACTGGGCCCAGTGTGGATCCAGGGGCTCTGACCTTGCTTTCTGTCTCCCTGCTGCTCCTTCGCTCTGGATTCAAACAGCCAGCATGGCTAGCAAGGCGGAAGTCACTTCCTTTTGAGGGGACCGAGGAGGATTGGCATTCTGACCTTTGTTTCAGAATGAGAGCCAGGACTTTGTCTCACAGTTGGCGGGAGTGTCTCGTGTTTGCCCGGAAGGTCTTCTGAGCTGAGAACCTTCCTGTGCTTCCTCAAACCCTACTGCACCAGGGCCACCCACTTGGCCTTTGGATAAGACTTGGCCTGTGGCTGGGACTCAGCCTGTTGAAGCAACTCTCAGGCATTTCTAAAGCAGAAAAACCAAAGTGAACCCCGGCAGAGAGGAGTGGCCTCAGTGGTTCCTCTGCTGAGCTGCAGGGAGGAGGAACAGGCCTCTTCTCTTCTCCAGTGAGAGCCCGCGTGCTTTAGGGCCTGGAGAGTGCCCCAGTTTATACAACTCACTTGCACAGCATTAAGCCTGAATGGCATTTGCTGGCAGATAAAGTCTCTCTATGTCACACAGCAGAGGGCTGTGCGGCCAGATTTTGTTTAGAATTACGTTTAAAACCTGGAAATCAAATGATGTGTCCAGATAACTTCTGTGGTAAACCCCAAACCAGTTATGCTCTGCATTAAGCCTCTGCATTGCTAAACAACATGCCTTTCTTCTCTCCTGGCCGATGTGCCCACCTTTCTGCCAGCAATATCAAATAGCAAGAGGCTGAATGTCCCCTCTGTGTGCGCATTAAGAGATCAGTGGCCAGAGGAGCGGTGCCTCTCTGCTGAGAAAATTTCCTTCTCTGTTATGTCTTCTCTGCACACATCAAATTGGCTACTTCTCTCTTGTTTCCTGGGCTTTGTTTTAATATCTAAAATTTTGCAAAAACCAAACAAACTGAAAACACTGATTGCCTTGCAGAGACAGAACTGCTGGTTTTCTGAATTTCTTTTCTCTCACCCTCTCCCTTGAATAAGTCTCTGCTGGTCATTGAATGGTTTCCTTTCATAGAATTTTGCTTCTCAGGATCCCTAGGAGTACTAAGGTTCTCAAAAAATTACCAGACCTCCCGCCTCCTGATGGCTGTGTGTGTGTGTGTGTGTGTGTGTGTGTGTGTGTGTGTATCTTTTTGAGACAGGGTCTCGCTATGCATTCAGGCTGGCCTTGAGCTCACTTTGTAGCCCAGGCTGGTCTTGAACTCGCAAGGATCTTCCTGTCTCAGCCTCCCAAGTGCTGGGATTACAGGCGTGTACCGCCACCACACCTGGCCTGGTTCCTCTTAAGAGCAAGAAAATAACCAATTCTGATAGCCAAGATAGAAAAAGAACAAAAGCGTTTCTGCTGTTTAATGCTCACTTTATCTGCTGAGAACTCTGGATCCTACAAGATAATGCCCCATGTAGAGCAAGCGTGGAGAAACACCCAGAAGTCTGAGCAGGCCTGCACCCAGGCATTTCCTTTAGGAATGAACCCCACCCGCTCCAAAAGGGGTTCTGGCCCTTCTTTCTGCCTCCTGTACCTCCCATAAAGGGATCTGTTCTACTAGGCCTAGGAGCTCATGGACCCATCAGGCACCAGGTGATCCTCCAATCTTGACTTCTCCTGGGCAGAGGGCTTGACTTAGATCCAAGCTCATGAGTGAGATGCTAAGATTTCCTGCTGTCCTTGTCCCTCCAGAGTGGTGTGTAACACAGACAGTGTGACACAGAAGCTGGCACACTGAGCACATTCCCATCCCCTGGGCAGGAACATACTAGCTGTTGAAGTCCAGTGGTCCATTTTATGACTTGAGAAGAGGAATTTTTTTCACATATGAGAAAAGAATATGGTAGGTTTTCTTTCTAAAAGAGTCATTTAAATATTACTGGTCACGTCACATTGTAGTTGTTTGGAAATAATTATATCCATATCACAGACAGTAAATAATAGATGTGCGTTGGCTAACATTTTATTCATGTTCTGTTTTAATATGGCAAACTTAGAAGTAATTTAATCTCCCAGTAAATTGAAGTGGTAGGGGGTTCTTCACACACAAGACTGCAAGTTATTAATTCTGGGCAGTCTTCGTCTTGTACAATTAGTCACTGTTTGCAGCTGGATATGTTTTATTAATTTTCCATAGCAGTTGATTTTCCACAGTTTTCTCAGTTTAAATTAAGCAGTAAGAGCTGCTGTTTCTTCTTAAATAAATTTTCTTTCCACAAAAATACATGCCTCTGGCTATGTCAATTTTCCCATTTGATTAAAGTGCCAGCAGGCAATTAATAACTTAATGCATTTTAAAGTACTTTTGGAAAAAGTAATTTGAATAGCCAAACTTGTACATTTGAATTAATAGCTGGAGAAGAGTTAACAGGCATCGGAAAACCCCAAATCTTGGAAAGGACAAAAGGAGCCCAGCAGCCTTGGCTGCGGATGGTGGGGCAGTCCCTATGGAGAGGCCACAGCTGGTACTCACACTTCAGGGGAGGTTGATTGCCACTTTGTACGAGGCTAGTGAGTGAATGGCAACTTCCAAACTGTCTTCCTGGAGGAGAAGGAAAGGCTCTGGGCTACCAAGGTGCAGTCTGCATAGGAAAGCAGACTTCTAGGCAAGACCATTTTTGAAACAAGCAGGAACCAGGCGTGGTGGCACATACGTATAATCCAAGCACTCTGAAAGGCTGAGGCACGAGGATCACAACTTCCAGCCCAAGCTGGGCCATTTCATGATTTAGCCAAACCCTGTCTCAAAATGAATTTTTTAAAAACATTTTAGAAGTTGGAAGACATAGTTCAGTTTGAAGATCCTGGGTTTAATCCCTAGTATCAAAAGAAAAATTAAAATTAAAATTAAAAATAAATAAGTAAAAGCAAGGAGACAGCATGGATGAACCTTGAAGACATCAGGCTAAGAGCATGGAGTCAGACGCAGACAAACAAATGTGGGGGGAGGGCACTTGCGTGAGGCGTATAGCGTACTCGAGTTTGCAGAGAGGGTAGAGCGCGGTGGCCAGGGTACACCGGAAGTTATGTGTTGGATCAAAGTGTTCCAGTCTGGAAATATTTAGAAGCTCTGCACATGGAGAGTAGTGATGGTTCCTCAGCAAAATGACTGTGCTGAATGCCTTTAGACGGCACACCCCAAGGGTCAAAATGCGAAGTCTTACTGTAACATAATTTCAAAGGACCCAGGACTCACCCTGCGTCCAAGATGTCTACCTGGTGAGTCCTCTCATGCAAAGCTCACATCTCGCTGGAGCTCGCGGGTGGAGCTGTGACCCACAGCACTGATGGCTCAAGAGCTACAGTTCCGACTCACAGCTCACAAAGGGGGCGAGGGGCCGCTAATGAGCTGCCCCGGTGAAGGCCACAGTCAAGAAAATTTAGCTGGAGAGCAGGAAGTAGGCATGCGGTCAGGGTGTCACTCCACAGGACGCAGCAGGTCTCCTTATGTGAAGATGGCACTAAGGGCAACAAGACCAGAGGTTCTGTGCCCCCAGGAGTTGGTGGTGATGAGTGTGTGGGCTCCTGACCAGGACCACAGACCCGCTGCTGACTGCAGAGTTCCCCAAGGCAAGAAGACAAAACCCAACTGTTACAAGTCATTTGCGATGCAGATGCACATAGGAGGACCTTTTAGGCTAATCTGTCTTCTTTTTAAAAAGAAAACATGTGCGGCACTGGGGAACATCATGTTAAATGACGGGAATCAGGCACAGAAAGGCAAATCCTGAGTGCGCATGCTGTGACCTGAGACCACAGAGCAGCCCCAGAGACAGTTACAGCAGGGGCTCTGGAGCCTGAAAAGTGTGTGTATGCGGTGGGGCAGAGGGACAGTAACAAATACAATGCTGCAGGCGAGCAGGACAATTCCTAAGGTTCTGTAGCACTGTAGGGTAACTCGATTGACAATTAAATGCATATTTCAAACTAGATAATAAAGAGGATTTTGGACATTCCCAACACAAGCAATAAATGTCTGAGGTGATAGATACAGAAGTTACCCTGACCTGGTTGTATACATGTGTGGAAATAGCACACTGTCACCCATCACTATGGCTCAGAATCCTTTCTCACTTTGAAGATTTCTCCCTGGCTTGAACTGAACTTTGTACCTAGAACACATGCAACATCTGTGCAGGGACCACCTTCACCCAGCTGGGCTAAGACGTTTGACTTGCCATTCCTAGAAACCACAGCGCTCTTTCCTTGTGTACTTACATTTCATCAGCTTACATAATATTTAATTAAATTGCATAAGTCAAATAACAGGATGTACACAGAGCTGGGAACAAGCCTGGCTGAGTCTCGGGAGGCCTTAGGACAAGAGCGGACTGAGGCCTGAGTGCACCTCCTACGGCTGGTGCGGCGTGGGCTTCCCTGGCCCTAAGCCATGCGCAGAGGTTCTGTCACAAGGGGTCGCTGGCTTTGGGTCCAGGAAGCACAGGCGCTGTGAGCACTGATGATTGTGCTGGATTTCTTCAAAGGAGCCCATCCTTAGGGACTAGCCAATGTATTACTTCAATCACCCACATGCTTAAAGAAACCATAGTGATTTCTAAAACTGTTTTTACAGAATGCCATCTCGAGTCTGGGAGATGGTACTGGATTGTTTTCCTAGCCCTGAGCTGCATGTTCCTGGCAGCCCTGAGGCAGATGTTGAATAATGTGCATGGTCTGGGGAGAGACAGGAATGGCATTTTGTTGTGACTATCAGTTGTTCGCACATCTGACGGAGTGATGGGACTAGCTGAGGGCTTCAGTTCACTCTGTGCAAGAGGAAATGGCAGCTGAGTTGCATTAATTTAAAAGGAAAAGGAAATCATGAAATAATAGGGTTGGCAGCTCAGCTTCTGCAGAGATCCAGAGGTCAGCTCAGGGTTTGCCTTGGTTATTGCCAAACACCAGGTATCAGGATGGGTCTGTCTGCTAGAAACCTCGACAGAGGACGAAGAGGTTAGTACTGTCAGACCATCCATCTCTTCAGAAAACTGCTTTTATTTGGGCTCTCTCTTTTTTAATGCTCTGTTCCATTGGCCACTAGATTTAGGTGTGTTTTGTTGTTTTGCACACTTTTATCCTCAAGAGGGTCTATTAGATGTTATTTTCATGGATTGCAAGTGTCTAGTTCTGGATGTCTGAGAAAATCTGTCCCAGCCTTTCCCACCTTAAAAAAAGAGATTTGGATAGCTTAATAGACAAAACTGCAATTAACTATTCCATGCAGATACACCTGCTAAGATTAGCTTTGGCTGCATAGAACAGCATATCAAAGCAAATAAACAAAGGTGTACATGAAACGGAAGTGTCTCTTGTAAGAGAAATCAAAGCCATATATATCATCATGCTAAGCACAACAGAATGTGTTTAACAAGAAAAAGCCAAAGGAATATGACTTAGGACTGGGAGCAGCTTCGTGGTCATCAGGAATTAGTACTCCAGCTTGCTACCTAGCCATCGTTTGTGTTGTACACTCAAATGCTGGCTCAAGCTCCAGCCATCAGGTCCACCTTTCAGACAGAGGAAAAAGAAGAGGGTGCTCCTTCCTCTGAGGACACATCCTGAAACTGCACATAACATACCTTTCCACATGGCACTGGACAAACTTTGATCATCTGGCCACACTCAACTGCTAGGGAAACTGAAGATCTGACTGCTATGACTGAGTGATAGATAGTCAGCTAAGCTAAGAATTAGGAATTTTGTTGTTACCAGAGAAGGACAGGATGAATACTGGGGGTGAATAGCGTTCTTGCCTAAAGGAACATCCATCATGGATGAGTACAGTTTGAGAGAAGGCGAGTTTTATGTTTACTTTCAAAGTCCCTTGCAGCATTGTGAGAGTGCTTAGCATTGAGCAGGGTAGGGGGTGTGCTTGGACATGCAAATTGGGGTTTCTTCCCTAGAATTGTGTTTCTAGGCACCAAGTGCTGCTCCCACCTGTGTTAGCCTCTTTCCCAGGCCTGGGGCAAAATACTGTACATCTGGAGCTTGAAGGAGGGAAGGGTCATTCTGGCTCACAGTTTTAGTGCATTCAGTCCATGGTTGGCTGACTCCAAGGCAGGATGGGCATGGCAGGGCAAGGCTGCTCCTCCCAGCTTGGCCAGTAGGCCAAAAGGGAGAGAGTTGCTGGAGATAAGAATATGTGTGCCAGGTCACACCCCAGTGGCTACCTCCAGCCGGGCCCCATCTATGAACTCATCAGCAAATGTCCCCAGGTGAGAATAGCACCTTTGGGATCCCTTCACCTTCTAAAGCCCCACCTTTGAACATATGAGACTTTGGGGAATATTTTACACCCAAACTGTAACACACTCCTACCACCTCCCCACCAGACATAAAACGCTTCACCACAAAATCTGTGACAGCTTTCCTCATACTGCGCTTCCTAGCAGAGTCCCAACCATACCTTGTCCTTTCTTTCCATCCCCAGAAAATTGCTAGGAAAAGCATCGGTGATCTTGTTTCTTGACACCAAGAGAGGAAAGAATGCTAATTGCTGCTTGTTGAAAAAGTTTGGAAGTCAAGCCATGGCAGACAATATAAGAAGTGCAGGAGGGCTGCTGTTCCTTTCTGTCGTCTTTGAGCGCTTCTTTCTTCACTGAGTATTCTCCTCTTTTCCTTCCTTCTCTGTTTCCTTCCATGTCACTCTCCCTTTCCTTTCCATCCTTCCTTTCGTCTCGTAAATCATTAAAAAATAAATTCAGCAGAACTGGCGCAGGGCCCCGACAGGTGCAGTGGCCTCGCGTTCTGGCGCCGTGGCTGTTGAAGGAGCTGTCTGGGCTCTGGGTACAGGGCACCACTCTCTCCTGGAGGCCCTGGCACCAGGCTCCCACCCAGGCAGCTTTCATAGCCTCTGGCCCCAGGCCCCTGCTGACCAAGGCTACTTCAGGCTTTTCCTGTTGTTCTGTGCCCCTGGTAGTTTCTCTTCTGCACCTCTGTGTTGATTCCTGAAGGAATCATCAATATCTAAGTGCTTTTCTCTGCTCCACCACCTAAAAATGTTAAGCATGGGGTAACTTTTCTGAAAAGTTCAGTGGAAAAGGTGAGTTAACAGGCTACTGGATGTATAATGCCCTGTATTCTTGGCTGAGGGAAAGAGCATTCTAAGCAGTAATTTTAAATCCTTTTCAGTGAGTACCTTGAAGTAATGAAAGGAGGGAGAAAAGCAAGCTCAGTGGAGAGCATTAAGTAATTATCACTGAAAATTATTTAAGCTTAAATAACTGAAATAATTTATTTTATAAAATCATACAAAGTACTGGAAAGATTCTGCATGGCCAGTTTGCTTTCTCATGCGGCTGTCGAAGAGGTAAGCAAAAATGCTGAGTTCTAAAAGTCTCAACTTAGTGAATTCATACAGATTTGGCAGTGACACAAAATATCTGCCCATTTTGATGAGTCATTACTGCAAATGGATTGGCAAATGGTACAAAGTGAATTCCAAGCATCCAGGAAGCTAATAAACTGAAAACACCGAGTCTCGCACTAATCATGACCACTTCTACCACCACTGAAAAATATTTTAAAGCCCCCAGTATCTGTAGACCACCACCAGAGCACAGTGAATAAGACCTTGGACTCCAGAGCCAGACCGCCAGAAGGTCCCATCCCTTTCAGCTACAGGCCTTTGGGTGAGTCACCTAAGCCTCTGTGCCTCGGTTTCCCCATCTGTAACTCAGTGTGTGAGTTGCTGGTGTAAGTGCTTAGGACAGGACACACCGAGCTGTATGAGCTGTTTGCATTTGTTCCAGCTGCATCCATGGCTTGCTAGATGGCACTGTGTTTGCCTCACCTTGGAAGTGTGGCCATCAGCTGGCAGGACACAGTAGTCTTGGGGCTGTCCCCAGCGGTTGGCTGGCAGGAATGGTGCACACCTATGCTGGAAGTGGACAGTGTCTCCTCACTGAGCTTCTGCTGCTCAGGGTGCTAGGTGGCTGGAGACTTGGCCCTCCAGTATCTACCTATGAAGACTGATCGACACTCACCATGTGCCAGCCCTTGGCGTGGCACTGCCAACACAGACTGGCAGGCCTTGCCCTTGCTGGAGGCCTAGTGAGAGCCACAGGGTCAGACAAGCCAGTGACACATGTACGATAAAGCCCATGCATGCGCCTGGGCTTTGGAGGGATCAGAAGACTTCATCCATAAAGTGATGTATTTAACCGGGTGATGTATTTAACTGGATGATAAAGAGTTGGTGGAAGAGTTGGTTGCAGTTGTCTCTGCATAGACAAGAAAGGCTGAGGGGAACACACTATGCACCGCACCAGAAATGCAGCTGATTCAGAACAGCAAATTGTGTTCTGTGGATCTCACCCTGGGTGTGGGTTGACCCCTGCCAAGGCTGTGGTTGGTCATACATCCCTTTCTAGGAGACAATGGCACACAAGCCTGGGGAGCACTGTGCAGTCTGTACCGGCCCCTGCAGGCACCCAGGCTCCCAAGGGTCATTGTTGCGTGATGTTGTCATCTTTCTCCCTGAGGTCAAGGACTGCATGCTTCCTGTCTCTGTTCTGTGGAAGAGCGTCTCAGACCATGGCTCTCAGACTCCTCACATCAAATCATATGGGCAACATGACTGCAAACACATAGTCCCATCCCACCCAGGTCTGCTCAATCGAATGTACTAGATTGAAAGCCAGCAACCTTCATTTTTAAAGAGATAGAAAACATATTCCCCAGGTAATTCTGAGGCACATTATGACAAAGAATTGGCAACATGGGCCCTAGTAGAGAGCCTGGCATACTATAAATGTTTCAATAAAGTTTAATAAATGAAAGAGCAAGTGAATGCCTTGAAGAAGAATATAACTCAGACAGGGTACAGCTGAGGAATGGAAGAACCCAGGCAGGACAATGGGCAGTGACTTCTGTGAAAGGAGAGCTCAGACCCTGAGGTGGGGGTGACACGGGCCACTCCGAGACATCTGCTCTCCACCATGAGCTCTGGATGGAATTTGTGACTCAGTCCTCTTTGCCCTCCGACCCTTGTCTGTCACAATCCACCACGAGATAGCTTTTCCCTAGTTGCTTCTGCCAGGCAGGGCTGGTCTCACTCTAATCCTTGCAGCACCAGGAGCAGCAAGGAGGTGTCCTGTAACCACAGGGCTCGGTAGGGTCCCGGCAGCTGGGATCTCATGTAGCTCCATACTCCTCTTTGAAAATAGAGAGATGTATTTCTTCAGATCTCTGCAGGCCAGCGTATGAACAGCCTTAATATCGTCCCTCCACATTTACTTCCTCCCTTCTTCCCTCCCTCCTTCTTTCTCTCTGTTTTATTTTACTTTCATTGACAATAATTGTATATATTTATAGGGGGCATTGCGATTTTTGATATATGTATATATTATGGAGCAATCAAATCAGGCCAATTAGCATATCTAGCACCTCAAATATTTATCATTTCCTCATGGTGATAACATTTAAAATCGTCTTTTATCTATGCTGCAATTTATCTGCTAAAATGTTCAACAAAATGTTAACATGAATGTATTATAAATTTAACAGTTTTGTCAACGCCATGGAGCTCAGCCTTTGGCACATATTGTGATCCCTGAGGGGGCTCTCAGAGCTACTTCCACCTTGGTCTAACCCAGGGCTTCTCATGTATTTTTCAGCCTAGGCACAGGGCATTTTGCAAAGCTTCCTGAGGGATTCTGATAGGCCAGCTGGGTGGAGAAGACGGTTGTTGAGACATCACATGAAGGACCTCTGCAGGGGCCTTTCACACATCCAAGTCAGACCAGGAGAGAGTGGCTGGTGGCAGGAGGGCACTGAGCCACAGCCTTTTGGCCCTAAGCTGGGTTGAAGACGGCTCTGCAACAGAGCTGCCAAAGACCCTCCTACAGCAGCTCTAGAACTGTCAGTAGATGGAGACACCATGCTTACCAGAGCACTTTCCAGGGAAAGATATGCCCCTGGTTGGAAGAAATTATTTTGTAAAGAAGTTTAAATATGAAGTTATTTTATGATTGCCAATTTTTGTTATTATTAACATATTAATTATGCAAATTAAAAGTCACTGTGATACTTTCATACATGCATTAAGTATGAAATTGTTGAAATTCTAAAAGACAATCTCTGAAGGGCAGTGAAGGAATCTTAGTCATCAGATGCTAACTGCTCTCTAAAGGGAGTGAGTGGTTAATCACAGGAGTTTGGTTTCCCTGGACAGATAGTCCCCAAGAGGAATTGTCACCACTGATCGGCATTCTCATCCTCCTTCTTGAGGCCTTTCCTAGCTAATGAACAAAACATAAAGAATATCCATTTGAAGGGATCCAAGTTGTTAAGTCCTCTTGTCTCAGCCTGAATTTGAACACCAGTTTCTATACTCCAAGGAAAGAAGCCACTGGCCCAGGACCTCCCTCTGGGAAGACAGGGCTTCCTTCTGTAACAGCAGTTTTACTACAACTGTTAGAAACCCTCTAGCCAATTTAGATGAGGTTTTCTTTTAATTGCACATTTACAAAATATTTTGTCAGCAGTGTTTTAAAACAATTTTACTAATGCTGTTACTTAATAAACATTTTTAAGTTTACATATCTTTGTCGATTCCTAACCTTTATTAACAAATACCTAAGTTAAAGGACAGTACAAGGAGTATCTTTCTGGCAAGTCAGTAAACAAATCCCCGTGGACAACCACCAGAGCTCTAGGGCTGGCCCTGGAAGCCAGCTAGTACACGGCCAGTGCTGTTGTGACATCAGATCCATTTACTTGGGGCACAAGGGGGCATCTTATCCTCACCATCAGAATCACTAAGTGACCTAATTCAACAGGCACTTCTTAAGACACAGCCCAGGAAGGCCTTGGGCAGCTGTGGTATCTCCCCTCTAGGAACTTATTGATACAAGGGGAATAAATGTAATTCCCAACCTGCTAGATGTCAGATACACCGAATATGTGTTCCCCAATGTCTAAGAATAAATTCTAGGAAACAGAGGTTAAGAGCAGGAAGACTTTATTGAGAGGATAGCTCCTGAGCCTGACAAGAAAAAATCCAAAAGTAGGTTGCCTCAGACTCCACAGAGGAAGTTTTATAGAGCAAAATCACAAGGTAGGTACAAAATCACATGGTGGGTACAACATGGGTCAAGACTATGATCAACCAATAAGATTATAAGTATGGCTGCTTAGATAATGCTGATCCAATGGGGAAGCAGGTCACGTAGCAAGTGTATATGTACATGGAAAGAACAAAGGCTTTTTCAGGTAGTACAGGATCAGGAGGTCCTGGTCATCCACTTGGGTGACTGATGTCTAGCTAGACTTTATTGGACCAGGTGATACCAGTCATAGTATAATCTTTAGTTTATTGCCTTGGGAAAGCATATAGGCCTGATCGTTCTGCCTTTATCCTGAGGCCTGGACTTTGACAGAGGCGCCTCCAGCCACATTTGTGATGTGTTCTATCTTCTGCACCGACTCCCTTGAGGGCGTAGCCCTGTTTGACTATTTATATAATATTTCTGCCAAACTTAGCCGTAATGTTATCATCAGAATCAAGAGAGGAGGTACATTTTCCCATATGAAGCAGTTACATAGCAAACTACATCTACAAATAGATGTAGCACAGAATATGTGCCTAATTTTAATTCTGTTTTTTCACAAAACGGAATGATATTACTTACTTACAGTGTTGTCACTAAGTAAAGTAATTGCATAACCCTGAAATAAAATATGTAAGCATCTGAGCTTATCCTAACAGCTCGAGAAATGTTGCTTCCTCTTCATCTTTTAATCAGTGACATTACAGATCATCTGCTATAGCAGCTTCATTTGGAGATGAGGAAATTGAGGCCCTGAGAGGTCAAATGACTTTGCCCAGAGTCACAAAACCGGGACGAGGAAAAGCTAATTACTACAGAAGGAGCTGGGCTTCTCTGGATTTCTGGGCAAGTGCCAGGACTCTAAAATTCCACATTGCCCTCTAAAGTGCCAGCCCCAGAACAATGGCCTGGGGTCATTTAAATGACAAAACACAAGTCCCCCACCCACGTTTAAAGCCACATTCATCTGCTTTCAGTTGAGAGAGCTGCTAACAGCTCTTACCATGCCTTTTTCCCAGCTGAAGCCCAGAACCAAAACACTTGCAGCCCGAGGAGTACCTCCCGCTGTCCCTAGATCAAACACAAACAGAAACTGTGGGAGCTGGGCCATCTCTAACTGAGAGAATCAATATCAATGAAACAGACAAAATCCCAAAATCTCAAAATAATGAAAACAAAGATATCCAAGTAATAAAATCTGCTAGAATCACAAAGACAACACAACTCCGATCTCAGCTGGCTCAAAGAAAGTGTCCATTAACAAGGGATTAGCACAAGGGGAGTACACAACCAGTCAATAGGAAATGAAAACATTTCGCACAGCCTGGTCGAATCCGAGCCCACCCCAGGATTATGGATGAGGGTGTGCTGAGGCGGTGTGGCCCCAGCTGTAGGAAGGAGGCTCCAGAAACTGTCAGCCATGTTTCACTGTAGAGACACACCCCAAACAGGCACGGTCCAGACTGAAAATTTGGAACCAACAAGCCAGTAGATGACCCTGGCCTTTCAGTGCTGATTGGTGTAGATTAATTGCCCCTGCTGTCACGTCTGTTGTGATATCAGCACACCCTCGGGGGAAAAGCTATGCAGTCTCATCTCACTGAGGCGCCTTTCAAAATACGGATTTTAACCAAAATTCGCAAATGCCAGAGCTTTGAGGGAGGAGGAAAAGGAAAAATAAATAAAATTGTGGAATAAAATTTTATTAGCTTATCATAAGTAAAATGGCATTTTTCCGTTGCCCCCTATGAAACAATGTGGATGCAACAGTTCAAATGTCTGTGTGCTTCCAAAATTCACGTTGACACTTACTCCCCAGTGCAGTGGCATCAAGAGACAAAGCCTTTGGAAGTGATTGTGTCCACACCTTTACGAAAAGGGCAGCCCGGTGTGGTGGTGCAGACCTGTAATCTCAGCACTCAGGACGCTGCGGCAGGACAACTGCTGCATGTGTGAGGCCAGCCTGGGCTATATAGTTAGTTCAACGGCAGCCTGAACTATATAGTGAAACCCTATCTCAAAATTAAAAGCGGAGGCTTCAGGAGGCTGCCCTATCTTCCTACCTTCCCTGCACGCAGAGAAGGCACTGTCTTGGAGGCAGAGGTCAGCACTCACCAGACCCTGAATCTGCCGGCATCTTCATCTTGGGCTTCCTGGCTTTCACAGCTGTGAGAAATACATTTCTATCAACTACTAGTAGAAATTGCCTGGTCTAAGGTGTTTGGTATAGCCTAGGAATGGACTGAGTCAAAGGACATTTTTCAGTTTAAAATATCTTCATTTGGATGCGGTCAGGAGCAATTATTAAAATTAACATAGTTGGTCAAGGGGTGTACATTAGTACAATTCTTATATTCTTATAAGCACTGATATTGCTAGTTCTTTGCTAAGCAGTCTATTGAGCTGAATTGAATGCATGCTATTCATGTGATAAAATTCAAATGTTTCTGCAAGGGTTAACACTTAAGAGTGAAACAATTCTTTTCTTCCAAGTTTTGATCAGTATATTCTAGTGCACAGGGTCACTGTGTCCAGTCAGTGAGCTTCTCTGGGCAGGTGCAATGGGTCAGACAAAATGGACTCTGTGTGCTCGTTAACCATTAGCCACTCCTCAGACAGCCCCACTTTTGAAACTGTCTGGCCTCCTGAGTACTCTGGGCTTTGAGGACAAACTACAGACATACTTCTCCTGGAAACGGGCATCTCAGCCTGAAAACATTACAGAGAGCAAAAAAGAAATGAATAATCAAGAGCTCCAGACCGCTGCAGCAGAAAACAATAGCCAAGCTCATAGCTACAGGGCCATGTTCACACCCGGCAGATCCAGGGAGATCATCAAACCTGGGTGCCTGACTCATCGCAAGGGTTTCCTGTGGTGGAGGACCAAGTCACGTTCAAGCTGGCTGCCCTGGCTCCTCCCCCATCCACAACCTAAGATCTTCCCACCAGCTGCTACCCTCAAGACCCTCCCCATCTGCAGCCTCCACATCTGCTTGTGTAAATGCAGGTACACACGCATGTGCCCACTTGCCCTCTGACTCCTGAAATCTTCCCCCTCTTATCCCCTTGTACCCCTCATTTCCTGGAAGAAAATGTGATTTTAGCTAAGATGCACAGCTTAGTCTCAAACTTGCTACTTAAGGCAAAGGATTTGAGGCAGATTCTGGGGGAGGCTAAAATATGTTAGTAACAGCTTACACAAAGGGAGATGTGAGTAGTTTTGGAATTGTTTCCTTCATCTAGCTGTGGGAAAATTTTTTCATATAAATGATCTCTAAACCTCTTAAAATCATCACTTAGCAAAGTGGTGAGGGTTAGCAGTCCTTCCCCTTCCTCTCTTTAATTCTTTGTCCTCTTCCCTTCCCTCCCCTCCCCCCATCTTCCTTTCTCTCTCTCCCCCCTCCCTCCCCCATTTCCCTGAAAAGAGACTATTTCAGTGTTGTGCAACTAAAATGCCACCAATTGTCGGCCTTTGCCAGTATCCACAAGGAGTTATAAGGAGGTGACCAAGTCTTCTCTGTTTGGTAGAATTCCAGCCTGGAGCCTTGAATCAAGCAAGCCCAGTGTCTATGGTGTTCCGTGACAGGGACTGTAGCTAAGACAAGGTCCTTAGGCATTTAAGATGTGAGCATGTGGTTTGGAGTCAGACTACTGCAGCATCCAATCCCAAGAGGAAAAGATTCTATAGTTACAGATTCTACATAGCCTGATCATTCTTCTCTTACCCTTTGCTGAAAAAATCCTGCTTTGGGTGTTCAGATAAAAATACCATTTCCTGGTGTTGCCTGCAAACAGAACTAGTTGTGAGACATATTCTAGCCACTGAGATGCTGCACGGGAAGATGGGGACATCTGAAGTATGAGTGGCAGCCTGAGCTGTCAGACTCTTCTACCTGAGGCCCTCAACTCTTCCTGCTAGATGACAAATTCAAGGAGAAATGCCAGCACTCTGTGAAGGGGTAGAGAGGGAAGCCAGAAGGAACCTGGGCTCCTGGAACCTGTGACCCACACAGCAACCCTAGGCGGCCTCCACACGCCATCTTGTAGGAGTCAAATAAATTCCAACTCATTTAAGTCAGTGATGGCCAATATTCTATTATTTTCAGCCAAAAATATTTCTAATTGATAAAGTAATGATGTCTTTGAGCTTCATTTTCCTCATTTGCAAAACAAGGATTTAATCTTTACCAACTTTGGAGCTGTTTTGGAAACCCAAGTTGGTAGTAAATAGTTTCTAGCTCAATGCCTGGTTCATAGCAGTAGCAATAGCAATAGCTTATTCTCTCTGTCTGTCTGTTTCTCTGTCGCTGTCTCTCTGTCTCTGTCTCTGTCTCTGTCTCTCTGTCTCTCTCTTTCTCTCTCTCTCTCTCTCTCTCTCTGGAACAGAGCCAAGCTTTCCCCAAGGTGGGGAGAGGGACTGAGGTCATCTGGAACAGTTGGGTCTCCCTTTGGGGGATGGTGGTTGTAAATCGTGTCTGAACTCCCCACTCTGTCCTGACTATGGGGCTCCTCCAGCTCAGTAACGCTGCTCCCTTTTCTGACACTTGGAGCGAAAGCTGGTGCTTTGTGTTTAGTGAAACCAAATCCCTCAGCTGCATTGCATTCCCAAACAGCAATCACACCAGCCTCTAACAGAATTTCAGTTAAAAAGCGACATATTCCTGGGATGCAGAGGGTTTTGCCTCCAAACAGTGGGCTTTTCCTCATTTGGGGGAGGTCGGGGCATTTTTCTGAATATATGAAATTATCATAATTTGATTCAGTTAGTGTTATATGAATCTGGCCTTCAATTTTATGGAAAAATCATAAGCAATAAAAATAATTGCTCCTTTTTTAACCTATAAATTAGTTCTAGTTAAAGCCTCTTTGGCTCACACAATTCAAAATAGAGGGGCTTAAGAATACACCCTGTGTAATGATCCAGACCAACCTGCCTGGGAGTCACAGAGCAAGACACGGAATTCGTGTTGCACCCCGGCCCACACTGCTGCTTTGCCATGGCTAAGAAAATGCTGTGTTGCTACACGAGGGAATATTATTCAACCACAAAAGAGCGAAGTGCTGCCATTGTGGCAACCTGGAAGAGCCTGCAGGGTATTATGTTAAGTGCAATAAGCCAGACACAGGAAGACAAACGCTGCATGTCCTCACTTGTATGTGGAGTTTTAAAACGTTGATTTCAGAGAAGTAGAAACAGGATAGTACTTACCAGAGACTAGAAAGTGTGGGAGGGAGCCAGGGAGAGCCGAGGAATGGGATAAAAGTACAGTCAAACAAGAGGAATAAAGTCTAGTGTTATGCCACAGTAATATAACTGTAGTCAACAATGTATCGTTTCAAAACAGCTAGAAGAGAGGACTTGAAAGTTAACATTAAGAAATGCTAAATGTTTGAGGAGATGGATATGCTAATGTCTTGATTGGATCATTGTATAGTGCATATATGCATCAAAATACCACACCGCATCCCAGATAGATATATGTTCAATGATTGCTATCAATTAAAAAAAAGAAACTGCAATCCAGGAGAAATCTAGGAACATGCACAAACACTAACAACAATAAAGCATCAGTGAGACCTCTTTCTCTAAACTGAGCTGAGCACATGTGGAATGTAAGCAAAGTAGGCCGAGGCTCGTCAGAGCCAGGAGAACGCCACCTGTTTGCTGGAGGAGTGAGACCGGAAAAGAATGTCTACTAGAGCTTTTCGGCCTGTAGAATAGAGGTTTTTCACACTACAAAGATTTCAACCAAGCCTTCGTGGATATTCGGAGTTTCCCAATTTCTAAAGGAAGGTCCATGTCAGCACTGTCCAGTAGAAATATGATGTGAACCATAAATATAAGCCATATGTGATTTTAAATTTTCTTAAAAGTTACTTTAAAAAATAAAAAGACACAGGTTAAATGAATTTCGATGATATATTTTATCTGACACAAAATGTTATCATTCCAGCAAGTAATCAATTAAGAATTTAATGAAAATTTGGACACTACCAGGGATTGTGCCAGTGTACTCTACCACTGAGCTATATCCCCAGTTCTCCCCCCTTTAAATTTTTATTTTGAGATCAGATCTCTCTAAATTGCCCTGATGGGACCATCCTCCTACTTGCCATCCTCCTACCCCAGCCTCTCTCTGTCCTGGGACTGCAGGGAGGCATTACCAAGCCTAGCTTTAATGAAATATCTTTACATTCCCTTTTTTCTAAGTTCTTAAAATCGGGTGTATGTGAGTATTTCACCCTGACAACATATCTCGGTTCAGGTTGGCCACATTTTGGGTATTTGAGAGCTACCTGTGGTCAGTGGCTAATATCATAACATAAACTCGAGTGTTAACCTTCAAATTTCCTGTCTACTTTGACATTGTTGAGTATCCTGAGGCCCCCAAAGCCTAACTGTGAGTCCCCTGCCCCAGCCCCAGCTCAGCAGGGTAATTTCCACGGCTGCCATACCACTCACAATGCACCTGGTCCTCCATCCACAGAGTGGACCACTTCTCTGCAGCCTCAGGGTTCAGTCAAGCCAATAATACCATCCCCACGGGCCAGGAGTCCTCCCCATTGTGTCCCCACAGAGCCAGCCTTCCACAGCATCTACTCGTGGGTGTAACCCTGCATGGCCTGCATGGCATGTGCTGTTCTTCAGGCCCAGGGTGTGCCTATGAGTATGTGTGATGAATAAGTAGCCATCACTGTCACCTACTGGTGGCCAGTGTCCTCTGCTCACCCTTCCTGCATGCCTACCTCTGGACCAGATGACTAGCAGGCAAGCAAAGCAACAGCACAGGTCTGTGGTTTGAAAGAGTAATATCAACTTTTCAAAAAGATCTGGAGGAACTGGACTCAGCCCTTGGCTTAGACACTTCTGATAAAAGCTCCGTTATAGCTCTACTGGTAACTCTTTTTTCTTATTTTGTCAGTATTTTTATGATTTCATGGTGCTTATCTTTTCACTCAGCTTTACATCTGATCCTGTATGGCACTGTATTTTCTTCTCATCTTTTTGAGGCCAGCGGACCTCTGTGTTCTAGCCAAGTAATCCAAAGCCTGCTGTAGAATGGTCCTTTAACCCAGTAGAGGTGGCCAGTGACAATCCTGAGACAGGAGCAATTTAAACCAGGTAAAGTTTTGATGTCACTCATTGAAAAGCAGCTGGGCTTCTCAATGGCAAGTTATAAGGCACTTCATAGAGCCTGGATCCTAATGAATAATACTGCGTTAAAAAAAAAGGCACATGCCCTTAGAGAATTTAATTAATTAAGTAGTTAAGTAAGTGAGTGCTTAGTTCATCAAAAATATTAAAGTGAAAATTGGTATCCATGGAGCTATTTTCTGTGTGCATTTTGGATGTGAAGCCTTGGGCAGAAACCCGTAGGCAGGACACATGGAGGGGTGCACAAGGCCCTCTGAGAGTTCACACATCAGCTGTGCATGTGTCTTTAACCTGCTGTGCCAGTGTGAAAAGCCTGTGCAAGCAGAAGTAGTCCTGGGTGTTCCACTGCTCCCAGTGGATGTGTTGGTGTGACCCACTTTAATGACAAAACTCACTGTCAGGAAAGAACGATCTATAAACAACGGTGAAGTAAAAATTGTATTTACCTCCACATAGTTTATTTAGGCTCAGCTTGTGACAAAGCTCCTACTGCAGTACTAGGTAGAGAGCACCATATTTGCTTCCATTCTGAAGAGGCTGTAAAGTCTGACTTTCCCAAGAGTTATTTAGTTTCTCAGGCCTCAACTTTCTCATCTGCAAAATGCAGATAATAAATTAACTACTTCCAAGAATTTTAAAGCAAGTAATAGAAAATTCTGTACTACATACTTGGACAATTATCAGTGGTGCAATTGTGATGAATGGAGAACTGATTTTTCATGGCAGGGATCATGCTCAGGACACTGGGTCTGCTGAGCAAGTGCTTCATCCCTGGGCTACACCTCCAGGCCCAACTCTTTGTTTTCAAACAACTGTAACAGGAATTTGTCTGTCTGAGGAGAAACCTGGCTCTGACTGAGAGCATACTTTGTAAATGTCAGCTGCAGAATAGAAGCCCCGAATCCCTCTGGGTTTCTGTCACTGTCTCCCTGCCTCCGCCACAGGCTCCTCAAGCTGGGACCACACACCTACTGCCAGGGTTTCCTTCTGTCTCAGTTATTTGCTTACGTCACACAGCATGGGGAGTTCTAGATTTTGTGTTTGCCTGAAAACTGGTGCTTTAAGAAAAAGAGACACAAAAGTGTAGAGAGAGAAGCCTCGTGGAGAAGCAGCAGAGCAGAGGACCAAGCACCCCAGGAATTTCTCCCGCTGGGCCGCTTCCCTCTCAGGCTCACACTGAGGGCAGCATCTGAAGGAGGAAGAAGCGGGGAAGAAGGGAGTTGCTACTGTTTACCTCACACGGGGACTCTGCTGGGGACTTTAATGGAGAAATATTAGCCATTATTTGTTAATTAATAGCATTTGTCAGGTAGTGCACTAATTGTTGTATGTGTGTTTTCCCTGGTCATTTTCAGGATGGTTACCGAGGCATGTTCCCAGTCATCTCCATTTTATAGAGGAAACGCAGACCCCATGAGATGGTCTTTAGCCCAAGGTGCTCTGATTCTGGCTCGAGCTCAGTGCCAGCCACGCCCAGCTCTGAGAGGTCTGTGCGGTCTTTTTCTGGATCCCAGGCCCTCTCCAGGGCCCTCACTGCTGCTTGCTGGTCCTCTGTGTATGCCCAGCTCTCTCAGAGCTACTCCCCTGGGCTAGCTGCTCAGTACAGGCCCACAGGAGGCACAGCAGAACAGGGAGCTAGGGAGGGGTGCTGTGGACAGTTAACAGACGGCAGAATGAGCAAGGAGGGAAGGGACAGCAGAGGCAGGGGCAGGGCTCTGTCCTTCAGGATTTGATGACCCCGTGCACCCCACTGTGCCTGTCTTGCTCAGCTATGCTTAACGGTGCCAGAAATAAAGTCAATTCAGCGGTCATCATTTGAGTGTCTTGTTGGGCTTTTCGTACCTGCTGATTTCTATTAACGCTCTTTAGAAAAATAATTGTGTGACTCAGCCCTGGCATTAAATGTAAATCATTGGTTTGGCTGCTAAAATACAACATTCAAGGTGTGCAGAGAGTCAAGCCATCTTTTTTCTGGTTTTTTCTTTTTTCTTTTTTCTCCTTTTCCTGAGATGCTCTGACTGAAACCCAGAGACGCTGACATGGGACAGCAATGAGCCACACGTGCGTGTCCCACTTGGCTGGCTGATGGCGCTGGGCCGCCGATGTCACAGAGCTATCAGTCACGGATTACGACTGCAAGGGGTGCCCCAGCTTAATCTCATTTTTGAATAAATTAGTATTATTAGTTTTGATGAATTAATGGTATTAAACATTGCAAGGTTGGTATGAATTGTGTCCACATCCACCTATTACTAAATATGCCTCATTTGTGTGCAAGAAAGTGTGCTGCATCCGTTCAGCAGGATCCCCTGCATTCACTGTTTTCTAAAAGACTCCTTACAAGACTTGCAAAGACGGCCTAATACTCCTGTGGACAAGGTTTTGTTTTTTACAAAAATCAGTACTTTCGTCCATACTGAAGGGGACTACATAATTCAGTTCTCTGAAGACATACTCTGTGGTGATTTATTGTACAACCTTAAAAATGTAATCACAAGTATGCTTCATCCAAGAAAACAATCTTGTCGAACAGCTTGAGCTTCCCTACCCTCCTTTGCCCCTTCCATTAAAAGTGTAAGCGCTGAGACACCTTTTTCTTGACATAAGAGGGAATGGAAAGCGGGCCATATGCTGATGCATATCTTTTGCAATCTGAAACTAAGGTTTTTCCAAATGCAACATGAAATGCATATTGTTAGACTCCTGTGCCAGCAAGACTAAAATTCACACCTGCGGTTGAAGCTGCAGGGAGCTGATCAAATATAAAGGAGCCTAAGGATGTTTCCTGAAGGATACTTTTAATTGTTCATTTAAAGAACCTATTAACTATGTGACCGGGTATATTGAACATATTGCCTTAACGCAAGTTACTGGGTACCAGGCATTGTGCTTAACACTGGGGCTCAAAACTTCTTATATTTTATTGTCTTCAATTTGGCCCTGATCAAAGCACAGGATAATGAAATGATCCCATAGTTCTGAGGGTGACAGTCTGCCTTTATTAACACCAAGGAACCTGCCTTAGTCACTTTTCTCATTGCTGGGACAGAAAGCCCAACACCACAACCTAAAGGAGAAGTCGACTTTGGCTCATGTTTTAGAAGTTTCAGTCCATGGCTGCTGTGGTGGATTGAAAACTGGTGGTCAATTTGTAACACCCAGCTGAACTTAACGAGCATGGTGCTGGGTGTGGGAGGCACATCTGAGGATTTTCGGCAGCAGCATAAGAGGCAGAACTGGAGAAGAAGAGAGGCTGTTGCAAGCTGGTGGAGATTGTTGGGATGCCGTTAGGAAACTGCTAGGGAGCTGCTGATTCTCTTGGGCTATTCTGCTGGAGGACCTTGTCATGCTGGCTTTCATGATGAACTTGGTTGTTCTCATTGGAGGAGGAGCTTGAAACCTCGTTGTTGCTGAGAATGGCTATGGCTCACTTTGAGGGAGCTCTGGTCCTCACTTCAAGCATACTTCCTGGCTCCGGAGGAGAAGATGGTGCGCTGCGCAGTCTCCTGGAGAAGCTTGTCACATTGGCTTTCCTTATGGGAACTCGGCTTTCCTCATCACTGGAGCAGCTCGGGGCCTCACTGTTGCTGAGGATGGCTGTGGTACTTTTCAGGGGAACTCGGTTCTTACTTTGAGCGTTACTTCTTAGTTCCAGTGCATATCCCTCAGCCTGCTGGCACAGACCCTTCATTCTGCTGCCACAGGCTTGCTAGCTTCCACCACTCACCTTTCAGTCTTCCCAGCGCAGATCCATGAAACTGGCCTGCATGAGGCATTTTGTGGGTTCTTGGCCTCCAGCTGGATTTGTAGGGGGCATTGCCATGGTGTCTAGCTCTTCAGCAGGACTCATGCAGGACATTATCATGGGATCCAGGCCCTCAGTTGCATTCTTTGATGTTCAGCGTGTGGACAGATTTCCTGCACTCTCTGCTTGTATATGATTCTTTGGGTGAGTATTATAAGTAATCTTATAAAATATATGTCCTGTATTGTATTGTTTCCCCTTGAACAAGCCCCAAACTACAATAATTGGCAAGATCAGACAAAGAAATAGCATGGTGGAAGGGCCTAGGGGGAGGAAAAGGCCTCACTCATGTTAGCCAGGAAGCAGAGGGTGAGGGAGGAGCCAAAGAGGGAGATACAACCTTCCAGGTGGCACTCTCCATGACTATCTCTTCTGACCAGGTCCTGGCTCCCAGCAGCAAGTCACCTACATCACCTCCGTGATTCAACCACCTTCCCAAAGTCCTGCCTGTGAGTCCCTGAGGCTCTTGTGGGGCATCTAGATACAACCATAATAGCATCTCAGTCTTAAGCCAGAACAAAATCTAAATTTTTAAGCAGGCAATAAAGGTGGCAGTTGTCATATGCAATAATCAATGTGTATCTCAGTGTTCTAGGTTAAAAGTCCCTATTCTAGTTTTTCTTCAGATCATGTAAATATTTTGCCTTTTAGAAGACCAAGCTGGGAACTTTATAAAGTAAAACGTATTACTTAGCTCCAGTTTGGAGACTGATAATCCAAACGGGATGGCACTGGCTCTGGTGAGGACCTCATGTAAGAAGAGGGGCAAGTGAGAGGCAGCACTTCCAGGTCCATATAGGAAGGCAGAGGGGCTAGGGAGGGCTGGACTTGTTCTTTTACAATAATCCTCTTGCAGAACTAGCCAGAGCTCCACGAGAACTTCCCAGGGTAATGCCCTCAGCGGTCTGATTACTTCCTGCCGGGCCCACCTCTCACCTTGTCACCCTGAGGACTGAGCTTTCAACGTGCTATCCCTTGACAGACACAGCCATGCTGTAGCTAGACCAAAGCAATGTCCTACAAGTTATATTTCAACACGTAATCAGAATTCACAAATTGAGGTATTTTACCATCTTATTCTTATTTAATAAGAATAAGTATATATTTTGTACTTATAGATCATCTCAATTTGAATCGGCCATCCCTAGCCAGACTTTCTAACTTTCTTCTCAATATAACTTCTCATTTCACATGGCTAATTTCATACCACATTCCATGTTTCCAGATGTTTGTCCTCCCCAGCTTACCAAATTCCCACTCACTTTGTAACTTCCCATTTAACAAGTATTATTATTCAGTGACAACTGAAGAGCAAAGGAACTGTGTCCTACCTCTGAGTTGGGTATTGATGTGGAGAAGTTATGGACGCACGTAGTTTCCCAATCAGAACTACGGGCTCCTTCCTCTCTGTCCACTACACTTCACATGGCCTTCATTTACAGCCGAAGTTTAGGTTTCCGGCGTTATGACAAAGACTAGGCGAGAGCACTGCTTCCACTTCCAGAAGGGATTTTTGACTGTGTGTTTATGATAAATGGGATTTTATACTACAGGTGCGATTTAGATTGGAAGGGACTTCTTAGTGTGATGGTTAACTTTATGTGTCAACTGGACTGGGCCCCAGGGTGCCCAGATATTTGAGCAAACAATACCCTGAGTGTTCCTATAAGGGAGTTCTTAGACAAGGTCAACATTGGACTCAGCAAACTGAGTACAGAGACGTCTCCCACTGCTGCAAGTAGGATTCATGAAATCATCTGGAGGCTTGAACAGAACAAAAAGCCTGGATTGTGTCTACAGGCCTTTGAATTAGGCGTTGGCCTTTTGCCTGCTTTCACACTGCAGTGGAAATACCAGTTCTTCCTGGGTGTTGAGCCTGCTGCCCCTCAGAGTGGAACTGCAGCACCACTGTCCTGATCTCCATCTTCCTAAGCAACCTGCAGACAATGGGACTCACCAGCCTTCAGAGCTGATGAATGAATTCCATATCTATGCACACACTCCAAAGAGATAGGTAGGCAGGTAGGTAAGTAGGTAGGTGGATGATGGATGAACAGGTTAGATTCTAGTTAGCTAGCTAGTCAATAATAGATAGGACAGAGTTCTGAATAGGTTCTAAATATAGAACAGGGTTCTATTTCTCTGGAGAACTCTGGTTAGTACAGAGGCATTTCATTCAGCCTCCTCAGTATCCCTCAGAATCAGAGGGCACTGATTCTAGAACACTCCTCCCTCCACTCTCTGTAGTTGCCAAAATTTCCACATGTTGGAGTTCTTTAGAGAAAATGGTGAAGTAGTTGCATGGAATCTACACAAATTCTCCCACATACTTTAAATCATCTCTAGATTACATATGATGCCTAACACAGTACAAATAGTTGTTCTGCTGCATGGCTTAGGGAAAAGGGACAAGAAAAATGGTCTCTGGATATTCAGCATAGAGGTGATTTCTTTTTTCTTTTAAAGAAATTACCTCTATGCTGGACATAAATGCCCTTGCTCTCATCCTGATTCCCAACACAGAGTCTAGGAGACTGCCCCAGGTACAGTGCCAGTAGACAGTCACTGAAAGGCCACCCTTCATCTCAGAGTAAAGGAATGTCATTGACTCCGTGAATATTTCCCCTAGAAGCACGACTTTTAGACACTGTTCTCCATCATTCTTGAATCCTAGCATAGCTGCCATCGCTGCAGATTTTGATTTCATTGGCTCTTTAGTGGGGAGGCTCCTATGGGTTACATCTGGTCCCTTCTCCAAAATCCTATTTAAGTCTTTCAGTTCAATGTAGTCTGTACCTCCTCAGTAAAGGAGGGTTCTGGCCTGGCTCTCACCCTGTGGCCCAGGATCTTGGGTGAATTTGCTCGTCTACCCACCAAAAAGCTGTGATCTTTTGCACTTCCAACTCACGCTCTGTCTGAACTGCAGGAACCCCACCCCAACCCAGCTCTGCCTTTCCTGTTCGGAGTGCTGGTCCCTTAACCATTCTACAAAACAATGGTTGCACAGTAAATACAGGTGGCTGTTTATCTCCACGGCTCTGCATGTGTGTGTTTGTGTGCACACACTTGTGCATACGCGTGTTTCCCATTGCTGCTTTCAAACCTGGGCTTTGCAACTCTTAAACAGCTTTTCAGTTCTCTGAAGATTTTCAGTGTGCTTTTTTGTACCAGTATAGTTGGTACTGCCCCTACCAACCCCAAGCAAGTCCTAATCCCCCACAGTAATTAGCCCTAACCAATATTTAAGTGCTTAATTTTTTTTCAAGTTCTGTTTGTTTTGCCAATGACACTAATTTATGGTTAGGTTAGAACGATGGCAACCACAATTGTTTAAGCTGCTAAGAAATTCATAAGCTTTTAGAGATTTTACATGGGGGAGGAAAAATCTCTAAAGTGGGTTGTTATTTTTTATTATTATTTTTGTTTAAAAATTCTCCCAGGATTTTCTTTCCACACTTTAGCTCATTGAAGGTATTTTAGGAATAACTAACAGTGAAATTCTCTGGGTAAACTGCCCTGAGCTATTCTTTAAGTTAATTATCACTTCTTTAGGTTCTGTGAATGGCTGTTCAATGACACTGTCAGCAAGTGGAATGAACCAAATTACTTTAATTATGGAGTAATTGCACAGAGTGATGGTAATTAAATCTTGATCAGTTTAAGTGAGTGAATTAATTGCTCTAACTTGGAATGCATGCCACAGCAAGAGGAATTGTTTTGTAGTTTAATTAACACCACACACTAAAGTCTTATCATATCTAAAATGTAGACAATTAATGAGTTTGATATTATTCTCACCTTCATAAGAACTAGGACAGAATACACGCTGAGAAAGGTAGCATGCCGAAGGAATGATAGGAAACTTAATATTCTTGTCACTTGTGTGGACATATTGGTTGCAGTCTCTACTTTGCCTTTTGGAGAAATGTGCAAATAGAAATATTTCCATATAATTAGCTTCTGGCCCCATTTCATTTCAATATCCCTAATCTATGCAACAGTATACATTTCAAAATTTGTTAATGTTTTAAATTTCTGCAGTCTGAACTTCAGTGTGAATCTGTCATTCACTTCCTTTTCATTTGGGAAGGTTTGGCCCTTATGCAGGTGTGCTTGCGGTCATCAAAAAACTTGATTAGTGATCATTTATTGGAGAGAGATTTCCATGTACCAGTTATTACCCATCCCCTAGTGCCAGGAAATGCTTTATGTTTTTGGAGCAACTTCTCTGCCTAAAGCAGTAGTGTTCCCCTTTCATTACACATTAGAATCACCTACAAAACAAAAAATTTGCCAGTTCCCAAGCTCCACTGTAGCATTTAGAGGGATGGGATATAGGCCTGGACATGTTTTCTAAAACTCCTTTGGTGACTGTAGTGCCTATCCGAAATTCAAAACCACATCTTTACAAATTCCACCGATCCCATCCTGTCAACTCTCAAAGGAAGACAGTATCCCAGATCTCCAGGTGACGAACCTCTGACAGGACAGACTATGGACTGAGACCTAGGCCTATGCCTCTGACCCTCTGTTGCTTCTCTCTTATGAGAGCCAATTCTACATGAATATATCACCTTGCACATTAGAATAAATCAAGCAGATGCAAAGGAAATTGTGATTTATTTAGCAATCTTAATATTGTCTCCAAGAAAAGGTGTGTCCTGTTATGCCCCAGGACTGTTAATGTGAGTGCAGTTGGCTTCAGGGTCATTTCATAAGTGTCACTGGGTAGGGTGGTTAAGCATAACTGGTGGAGAAAATGGAGTTGACCAGTTCAGCCTGATACGAATAATACATCTATGTTTCAAGGTCAGGCATCGCCATAGTCAGAACTTGAACCTGCTCTTCTCTGATGTTGAGCACAGCTGGGCATGACAGGCTATAGCTGAACCCAAGACAGTGGGTAGGTTCTGAGAAGTGCTCACACATAACTTGACAAGTGAGGAGTTTGGAAAAAGATGAGCATTTTCTGTGTGGAGTGAAGGCAGGGGGTGATGGTGAGTGGTAGGTCCTGCAAGGCAGTGATGCTCTTGTGCCAAAACACTTGTTTGGGAAACTGCATGTGGTCTTGCTGTGGAGCATATATTAGGAGGTTGGGAAATGTATTAAAGCAAATGGACTCAGTCATTGACAAGCCACTTGGAGGTTGAAAAGGCAGCTATGTTTAGTTTGTTGTTCAAAGAGGGACTGCACAGGAGCAGCTCAGTCAAAGGGAGTTGGGAGACAGCATTTGGGATGCTGCTGGGTGGTACTAAGGAAGGTTTATACAATCGAGGGAAATCACTCTAACATTATAGTTTCCTTTACTCCAGAAGTAAAATCCAGTGTTTACTAACTAAGCTCCTGCCTAGACAAATATAAATTCCAGGTAGTAGAATTACAACTATTAATAGCCATAAGATTGGAATTTTATTCATTTGGAGGGAGAAAAGTTACAGAGATGTCCAAAACTCTTCCCTTTTAGTCTTTTGTGGGGGTGCAGTATTGCTCAAATCACTTAAGTGTAATTTGTGACATCACGCTTACATAAACAGCTTTGCACGGAGCACTTTTTAATGTTCAGTTCTATTCCGATTAACACAAATGGTTGAAGGAGCACATATTGGTTTGAGAGCAATATTTCATAAAATTCACATGACTTATTTACCCAGTACTTCTACAAGCCTATTCCACAGATTAATTTTTTCTAAAACTTTTTAAGCCAAATGAAACCCTCGGAAAGTGAGGATTCTATTAGTTCATGACCTTGTGTTTTAGTGGAAAAAAACTGGCTTTGCAACCCATAAAATGTGTTAATGTGGGGATAGAGTCTTTATCCTTCCACACAGCCTTCCAATCAACAGAATGAATTAGGCCCTAAATAATCTGACATTAGTATTAAAGCAAATATTTAAAACACATGTGTAGCCATTACTGACATATTATGTATGGAGCTTTAGCTCTTGGTATTAAGATATAGCTTGATCCCCAAGCCATTTCATAGGAGCCATTGCTACATGTGATATTAGGTAGGGGATGCAGATTATGTCTTAGGTCACTTTTTCAATTAGTGACAGAGGAAAGACTTGATGGTCATTTAAGAACCGATTACTGAGACAGCGTGTTAAAACCAGGGGACCCGAGGCACACTTTGCCTTACGGCCATTGCCTGGGGCCAGCTGCTCTGCTAAATGAAGAAGCAGCGACCGCAAGCAAACCATGCACCAGTGCTCCTATATCACAACTGAGCAACACTGGAACTAGCAAAAAGTCCTGGTAAGACCTTTAAAAACCATAGATCAGCTCAGTTATTAACAATTTCAAAGGGGTATCACATATAGCCACAGTTCCAGGCCCCCTTTCTGATACCAAAATCTTCAGGTGCTCAAATCCCTCACATAAAATGACATAGTATTCACTTGTAATATGTGCACATTCTCCCATATACTTGAAATAAATCATCTCTAGGTGACTTATACTATTTAATAGAATTAAATGCTATGTAAATATTTTGTGTTGTTTTGGGAATAATTACAAGGAAAAAGTCTGCACATGTTTGGGACAGATGCAATTTTTTAAATCAATGGTTGATCAAGTCTAAGGGCACAGAGAAGCAACTGAATATGGTTTACTATTTTGATTGTTTTTTGAAAATAAAATTTTGCTCATTTTAAAATGTATCTGTCTTGTTTTTACTCACCTGGGATTCTTCAGAACCTATTACTCAGCAACCCCTTTCACTGGCATGCATCAGCTGGCATTTGCTTTCACTTAGTCCCATGGCTTCACAGGGATGGGCGCTATCAGGCGACACACTGAGGACCTCGGGGACAAGTGGCAGCGGTGACTGGACCTGCAGTGCTTTGCAGCGGTCTCCTGGTGCTGCTCTTGCCTTGGCCTATTTACTCCTGCTTTCCGAACATCTTTCATGAGCAGAGCACATTTCCAAGACGATGGACTCAGATTAGAAGTGGAGGCTGCTCCCCTAGAACAGATCAAAGTTACGGAAAAGCCCGGAATTAGAGTGGGTTTAAAACTTGGTAGAACTTGCCTGATTTGCTGTCTCTTGGCTATGTGTTTGAAGTGTGCAATGGGGATCCCACGTCCTGATCTCCTCACTGAGGAAATGTTAAAATGCCTCTGGTGAATCTGACTTTATTCGGCATGACTGTTAAAACAGACGCTTTGGGAATGAAAGCAACTGAGAATCTTGTGCGTGAGATCAGAGCTCTGGGGAGGACAATAAGCCACTACAGCCTTCATTCATACATTACCCCCAAAATTAATACGACCTAAGTATTTCCAGCAAGTTTCCAGCCACAAGTTCATGGCTGAGGAGGGAGAAGGTAAGTTGCTCACTCATTTACTCATTCAGTCACTCAGCTATATGAGGATTAAAATAGACAGTGGTATTTCTTGCTTCAATCTTTGCCTCTTTTTCTCCTTCCCTTTCACTGCCTCTCCCACCCATGAACTTTGATTAACAAACAACCCATATGCTTACTTACGCAGCCCTGGAAATAACTCTTCCAACAACTGCCATAAAAACCTAGAGCAATTTCCAAGTGTTCCAAAGGCAGAAAACTACAGCCTAGACCAGATCACCAGGATACACGCCCTCTCTGCTCAGTTTTTATGATCCCAGTATTGCTTCATCTTAGGGAATTCTGAGTCTTTGAACCCAGGTTTGCACCAGATGAACAAAGCCTTTACACATTTGAACAATTTATTTTTCTGTGATGCAGTAAATAGCTACTGACCATCTCCTTTGTCCAGTGCTAATCGTTGGGTGCGTCCATGTACAGAACAAAGAAAAGACCTAGACCCTCTAAGAGTCTCTACTCCAGGCATCCCTGGAACCACAGGTTGGGTGATTTTTAGGCTGGACAGCAGGTGTCAGTAGGGAAACCACAGAGGTAAGGCTGAGCCCAAATTCTCTGTACTATGTGTGTCCACAATCCGCTCTTAGACTTCCCTTATTGAAGTAATGACCTGATCTTTACCAAACACTGCACCTTCCAGAAAGAACTCCCAGAAGGTGTAAGGATTTATGGAATAAGGCAGGAAATTAACAATACAAATCTTCATTCATTTGACAGAAGCAACAGGGATGTCAAATCCTTAAGACAGAAAGGTCACTGATTTCTCAGCGTGTGAATATAAAGCTCCTAGCTCTAGACTCGCCAGAGTGACAGATGACTGCAGTACTACCACAAAACTCTGTCAAGCTCTGGAATGACCATATGTGGTGATAATGAAGAGTGGACTGGCCTTCAGCTGCCTCCATTCTTTTTAAATATTCTGCCTACAAAGTACCCCATTTTGTCCGCACCTACATGTGACCACCTCCATCTTTTCCTCCCTGGAGCACTGCTCCTTTCTTTCCCACATTTTCCCAGCTCTCTCTCAAACGTGGTACCAGTGTCTTCCATGTTCTCCTGCAGTGGTGTGCTCCATGCTGCCACACACCAGTGGCAGTCACTGTTCAGCACTCGTAGTGGGAGACGGTGCGGGGGACCTGTGCGGGCCAGGCCCTCTGTGAGGCCTCCTCCTCTCAGCACAGGTTAGAACGTCCTTGTCCTGCACAGGCCAGGCTGTGCTCTGTGAAGAGAAGACCTAGCTGTGTCCAGTGGCGCCCAGCAGTGCCCAGCAGGTGTCCCTAGGAGGAAACAAGGGAGGGAGGCCAGCAGCGTAGTGTGTGAGTAACATTTCAGGACTCAAGGGTAGATTGGTTCTGAGTACAGGCTGTGGACTTAGGGTCAAGCGGTGAAAAGGACTAAAGAGAAACTGAGTGAGATTCTGGGTGCCAGCTGTGCTGCCTGAGATCTCCAGTAACAGAATGTGCCCTGTTCTTCCCACCAGTCTCCGGGTAGCTGCCGCAGCACGGTCTGCAAACAGCACCAGGAGCACTGGGGACATGCACTGCGATGATGGGGAAAAGAGCAGAGTGAGTGTCAGGAGGAACCCCAGCTACTAAGGAGGCTGAGGCAGGAGAAGCACAAGCTTAAATCCAGCTGCAACTTAGTGAGAGCTTGTCTCAAAATAAATATTAAAAGGGATGAGGGCTGGGGATGTAGGCCAGTGGTAGAGCATCTCTGGGTTACATTTTTTTTGTGAGAGAGAGAGAGAGAGAGAGAGAGACAGAGACAGAGACAGAGACAGGAAGAAGATGGGGAAGAAGGAAGGAAGGAAGGGAAGAAAGAAGAAAGAAAAGAAGGAGGGAAGGAAGGAAGGAAGGAAGGAAGAGAAAGAAAGAAAGAAAGAAAGAAAGAAAGAAAGAAAGAAAGAAAGAAAGAAAGAAAGAAAGAAAGAAAGAAAGAAAAGGAAGAGTCGGAAGGGGAAAGGGAAGAAAAGGGCCACCAAAGGTGGCATGTGGCAAGGGTGGCAGCTCAGCAGCTGGTACTACTAAGACCCCAGCCCTGACATTGACTGGAAACACACCTGGGTCCAAGCCCCAAGCCAATGCACTTCATGAGCACTATTTTCCTTACCGTTCACCATCCCCTGGGGTGTTTTGACCTCATAGATGTGATGAGGCAGAAGCAGGGATTGGCTGCGGAAATCAGCTCCGGGACACAACCAGCCAGTGTCAGGTGTGTGTGCACGGTGAACTCTCGGGGGCCCTGCTCTGTGAGTCTTCCAGAAATGACATTATGCATGTAACTCCATTGGATCTCACAGGTTAGTACATCCTCTGAAAATGTGAATGAGAATAGTAAAAGAATCACAGCAGGTCCAGGCAAAGTAGATACAGATCACTAATAAAGCAAAGTGACCCCTGCTCAAATAGCCAGAGGGATGTCACTGTCCTGATGTCCCCAGGGCAGCTCTATAAATGTGTGGAATCTGGTTAACACCCATGGCTGGCAGATTGCTGTCCCTGAAGGGTGAGAAGAGGGAGGACATGCCTTGGGATGAGCAGAGGGGTGGGGCACCTGCACCCTCCTCCCACTGGGAGGCTAATTAGCATGCCCCAAGGGAAAGACTGCTCCTAGGCCACTTAGACCTGTGGTTTCCAGTGGGAGCTGCGGGTACAGGAGCCAACCAGGGGCTTTAAAAATGGGCCCTGTCACTGCCTCAGAGATCTCTTCTTTCCTTGGTCTAGGTGGGCATGCCTTGGGTGCACCAGGTTGTTTTCAAACCCGGTTGCCAGGTTGAAAGCTCCTGGTGAACAGCGAGCCTCCGTGCAGAGCACATGTACTGAGAACTTACTGAGCAACTGCTCTGCCGGGGTTCTTTTCAGCCCTAAAAATCAGGTTACAGGTAGGTGTGTCCATAGCAAGGCTGAGTCAAGAGAGAGTCTACCCCATTTGCCCACTCTGCATCCAATCCTCTCCTCTCCCAGAGGGGCAGCAAAGTGCTCGCTTCGGCAGCACATACACTCAAATTGGAACCAGAGGTGGAGCAAAGTGCTGCAAAGAGGGGCAGACTGGCCAGGTTGATCTTCACAAAGGTTCTGTCTTCCCAAGCAAACAAACAAACAAACAAACAAAGAAACAGATTTGAAAGACTAAAGAGAAGCTCACGGAGACCTTTTCTGCTCATGTTGCATGATTACCCTTCAGCCCAGGCCCCCTGCCTCAGTTTTGTTGCTGGTACCTCGGAACAGAGTTGGCCTCTGCTGCCTTTAAGCATCTGGTCTGCTTCTTGTCACCGCCTTGTGCTGGTGCTAAGGGAAGGGTCAGAAACAGGATCCACACACTGGGCTCCAGATAAAGCTCTGGTTGAGGGGAGCCTTGAGGTAGATGAAAGGCAGCAAATTGCTCCAGCTTTCACTTGAAAGGTGGTCCTCGGGCCCACAGCCCCAGTTCATGCAGGAGGGAACTCCTTACAAATGCAGAATCTTGGCCCAGATCCTACTTTGGGAGGTCTCCATGTGGTGCGTTTATACATTAATTTGGGAAGCAATGGTTATGAGCAACAGTGGCACGACTTTGGTCTCATTTTGTTGCTTTAGGGACATCTGTTTCATCTTTTATTTTCCCTGAGAATCTCCCCAACCTATGCACAACCATTTTTCTTTTTTAAAAAAGCGTAGTTGCAATTTTTCTTGCTCTTCTTACAGTATAGGAAACCAAGACGAGCGGCAAGCTGGGCTCTTGTTCCTGGGTAAGTCTTTTGTGAGGTTTCCTGCAATGGCCCCAGGTGCCCCCGCACAGCTGCTGCTACTTCATTACGTTCTGCACCAGCAATTCTAGCATTTGGGAAGTGAAATTCATTTTTCTCTCTCTGGATTATGAAAGCCCAGGGCAAAGAAGGTGAAGAAACCACCAGTTGGAAGAAATAACTATTGGAAGAATCAGGTGTAGCAGCGGGGTCAGAACCATTTTTGGTTTAGGTTATGGCATTTGATTTCGGCCTCCTCAATCTCTTCCTTCATGTGGAGATGGGAGAATTTCTTTAATAAGGCTGCAAACAAAGACTTATAGTTCTGAAGCGCTCAACATTCGACTCACAAGTCCTTATATTAAGTTACACTCCAAACAGAGGTTGTGTTCTCTCTGTTGGGAATAATTACTTTCAGAAATGTTAGGTGAAGTCCTCTCAACCATGATCTCAGACACTTGTATATTAATTGTTCCATTTAATAAGGCAACGCAGCCCCCTTTAACCTTCCATCCGCATATGCTCCTTCTTTCATCAAGTAATAAAGTAAATCGCTTTCTCAGATCTTAGCTCTAGCTGCCTTTTCCCCAACCTGTTCTGCTCCTCATTTCAGCATTAACAACCAAGACCCACCTTCATTACTGAACAAAGTCAAAAATAAAACCTACCTGAGGAGAGGACAGAATTTGTACCCACTGAGGAACTCTTTGGAGTTCAAAGGATGTGAGTGAGTTTGAAACAGACTGTGCTTATTCTTGCAAAGTTTCAAACATATGCTATGTAATGTTTATATCACAAAAATTATGACCCTAACCTAGGAGTTAGCAATATAATTAAACTGATTAATGTCATAGGACAAAAATAAAAGCAAGGCCTGGGGCAGCTTCCTGAGTTTCCTAACCCTCAGAAAAGCTCTCAAAGGAACATTTCAAACGTGAGCTTTTGTTCCTTCAACCTACAGAGCCCAAGTCCAGTGGACCCCATGGTGTGGCTGAAATATTTCAGAGCCACACACAAATATGTCATCTGACCTACCGTTGTCCCAAAGAGGTAGGAAAAGTGTGCTTCTTGCTGAGATAACTTGAAATCAAATAAACATAATCTCCTTAATTCTTTCTAAATAGTTCCATGTTTTAAGTCTAAACACAATAGAACACAAGGCCACTGGCTTTTAAAAAGTTTTTATTTTTCATGTGTGCAGTGTTGTTGGATTTTTTCCCCTCCTTTCAGTTCACATTAGTTTAATTTAATTTAAGAGTATAATTGACATTTAAAACCAAGGGAACACATTTCCTTCATTTTGGAGACACACACACGTGTGTACGCGCACACCGGCAGTATTGTATACTGAATGTATGAATGCGCCTTTGTAAGAATGCTATCTTAAAGCAAAGACAAACACTCCTATTTATAATTAACCATCACTTGCTAGACCAGAGGAGACTTCAGCAAACCTTACAACAAATTGTATAATATTTCCTTAGGTAAAATCGGTTCTGGTCCATTGTTTTTTATTTATCTGAAATAATGGCATCCGCTCAAGTTTGTAATAACTCTGCCATGGCTGAAAGGAGTTTACTTTAGATATTATATCTAGTATCTGTTTCCTTGCCCTTCTTTAAACAGAATCTCCAAGGAGAAAATCTGAATGCGGCTCTGATTTAAGAAGGAAAGGAGGAAAAAAGGTTTTCTAAAACCTCACCGTGCGGGATGCTGTTTTAGATTGTTTGAAGATTTTTAATAATTCTTGTTTGTTTGCCCTAGGCTTTGAGCACTGGATAAAAGAAAAATTGCCTTCTCGTGAAAGGCATGGAGTTGCTTTACTCTAAGGCTAGGAGTTGTCACATAATGTTCTATTAATTTCCTTTGCTCTTTTATGAGGGAAGCCTACCTAACCTTTTGCCCAAACAAGGAGTATTTACCTAGTACTCCCAGGAGCGGATAAATTCAGCAGTTTAGAAGTGTTTGCTTTTTCTTCACCACCGCTAGAGTATGCTCTGATGCCATGAGATCCAGACTGCTTTTCTTCAGCCCGCCAGCAAGGTAGGTGGATTACACAGATGTCCCTTTAATGGTTTTGGTAGGACTGGGTTATGTTCATCAGTTTGGTTAAGGTGGAACCGAAGACTTTGGGTTTCATATTAATGCGTGACAATATTCTGAATTGTTCATTTTTTCCCCTTTGGTCTAAATTAGCTTCATATGGCTCCAGTAGGGTGTTGAGAAATACTTTTTTTTGTCCTTTTGGTACCGGGAATCAAACTCACGACCTTGCGCTTGTCAGGCAGGTGCTATGCTGCTGAGCTGTATCCCCAGCCCAGAAATACTACTTTTATTCCATCTATAAACTATATTTTCAGCTGGATGTGGTAGCACGTACCTATAATCCCAGCACTTGGGGAGGCTGAGGCAGGAGGATCACTGTGAGTGTGAGGCCAGCCTAGGTTACATAGAGTTCAAGGCCAGGCTGGATTATAGCGAAACCCTGTCTCACAGCAACAGCAGCAACAAATAAGCTATATTTTCAGGCAGCACCTCTTTATTTATAAAATAAATGCCACTGGGCCCCAGTACACGGATGTATAGCTGAGGTCACATGGGCAGACTTCACCCTTTGAAGAGAGGAAGGAGTCCCACAAGAGTGCATCTGTCATTGTGTTGGTCTCTACTGAATCGTTTCTTTTTAAATCCAACCTCCTCCTGCGTGGCTGACCTTCATCAGTGTCAACACTTCACCAGGGACCTCGAAGCAGAAGATGTGGTGTGTGTCCACGTCCTTGTCCCTGACAAAGACTCCCTAGTCCCAGCATGTGGACAGGCCGTGGCATGGAAGGACAGCACGCACCAGCATGCGCCTAGCACCTCTCAGCACCGCCTGGCCTGCCTCCCTCGGGATGGCACCACAGTCACCGGTCTTCATTCCTCAGGAGAAGTCAGGTCCCTGTGACCCTGAGGCCGGGCACTGCAGTCCTTCAGTTCCCTTCTGTCTGGGTGACCTGAAGTCCCTTTGCCCCTAGGCCTTTAAACAGCTTCAGAGCTGAAACAGCTTCCTCCCAACAATGTCAGCCATACTTACTCCAGCAAATTCTGAAACAGAATCTAAACAAAAGAAGCACTTGCTAGGAAGTACAGCTCTAGGTCAAATGGCGAAATGAGTGGTGCTTCCAGCTTCTACGCAGATCTCCCCTTAGGAAGGTGCTAAAGACCTCTTGGGAAGACCAGACTCACCTCCAGATAGGTACAGGAGGGGCTGCTCCTGCCTCCAGGGCCCAGTGAAGACATCTGCCCTACTCCTGACCCGAGATTCTGGGGAAGATGCAAAGTGGAAGGTTTCAGGGACCTCAGAGGCTTCTGAGAATACTCCTGAGGACGGTTTGTGGGACGCGCAGCACCCACGCTGAACCTGATTCTCCTTACTGCTTCCTGAAAGTTCCTTCCACCTCTGTGCTGTGTGACCCGCAGATGCTCTTTGGGAATGCAAATCCAGTAATCAGCTTCTTCTCAGTTGGTCAGGGCACAGAATTACAGTTGGAAAAAGAAGAGTAGGGTCCAAGTTCTGAGCTTGTGAGGGGTGTAGTCAAGTCTGAGTCAAACATGCTGTTGCCCCATTTCTCTCTCTTTCTCTCTCTCTGTCTCTCTCTCTGTGTCTCTCTGTCTCTGTCTCTTTCTCTCTCCCCATCTCTCTCTCTCTCTCTGTCTTTCTCTCTCTCTCTAATAGGGCTGACGTGAGATACCACGCTTGGGGTGGCAGTGTGCCCCAAAGTGAAACTACTGCTATTTACTTCTATGGCATTAACCTGGGGCACAATTTGGTTTTTCTAAAGATAATTTACTCAGTCATATTTGTCAAACCACCTGGTGTATTATTAGTATGCATCAAAAATACGTTTTATGTTACTCATCAAAGAGCTGTAATTTCAGTATAACAAAGGTTTAATGGACTTGAAAAGGGAATAAAAGATTTGAGATTTGCACAACACCAGCATTTTTCTACAACCCTGTTTTTAGCCACCGCTCAGGCTCTTTGTGATTTGACAAGTTCCATGCCATTTTCCATCAAGCTTCTAGTGCCCTAATTGCTAACCTCATTACCATTAGGGTGTAGGAGGGACAGATATATGGACAAAGTGATGGAGAAAGAGGAAAATAAGAGTCAAAGTGAGACAGACAGAAACAGAGATACAGGTGTGGAGAAAGAGACAGATGGACAGACGGACAGAGACAGAGAGTATAGTTTATTTCTGATGGTCCTAAATAAGAATAGCTTTCCCTTCTGTTGTTCTACAGAATTTATCCTTCAGAGTATCTTGCAAAGCATCTCTCACAGTGATACCGGTCTCTCCCATCCCCTTTCCTGCTCCACGCTGGTCCCCGCCAGCATGGACCCTGTTCCACTGCAGCCCTGGCCACCATCTCTGCCCCTGGTGCGTCCTCCTATTCCCTCCCCTGGGAGTCGCATACTGTCCTGTCTGGGGCCTTGCTCCCTCAGCATGGCCAATGCACAGCAGCAGCCAACCCTCAGGATAAACCCAATCCCACCACAACTCTGAAGCCAGTTCCAGCCCAGGACAGTGGCACTCAAAAAACAACCTGGGGACTCCTGATCACATCCAGGGTGCAGACGAGTTAGTGTCCTGGTGTATGTAGCCCATAAGGGAGCCTGTGGGCCTGACTGCAAGGCTTGAACTCACTGGTGCTATGACTTGGGCTAGTCGCCCAACCTCTTTACAGCCCCTTAACTCATCTGTAATGTGGGAATAAAAATCACGTTTTAGCTCTAGGGTTGCTGGGAATGGGATCATGTGTAACTACTAAGGTTTTTGGAGTGCTTACTATGCAGCAAGTAGAGTTCTGACCATTGCACATGTATCCGCTCTTTGCATTGGTAGAGGTGGGTCTCCAGCCCAGGCAGGCAGGTGTAAAACCCATGGTCTCGGCCCTATTCTGGGCCAGACTTCATCTCATGCCCTGTCTAGTTACCCATTTCCCTTGGGACTTAGGGCCTCACTTCTTCCAGTCCCGCCATTTCCTAAGCGCTCCCTCACGGGAGACCTTCCTTCCTGATGATGTCATTAATGCTGCTCTGTCTTCTGCCATCACCATGAGAAGGACACAACTGGCCTGGCCTGTAAGTAAGGGACACATGGGGGAGAATTGGGTCCCCAGGCACACCCTGTACTAGACAGTGTTCCCATTTCCAGGTTATTTATTATATCCATCACCAGTCCATAAAATCTGGGAGGACAGATACCCCTGCCAGATTTATACCTGTTTATCAATGCACAGGGCCTCGCGCACTGTACTCAGCTGGTATTTTTAAATAAATAATGAGTCAACATTTATTGAGTACTTACTCTGTGACAGGCTGGCAACTGAGCACTTATTTTAGATCATTTTATTGAATTCTCATGATGTCCCCACTTAGCAGGTAGGAAAATAAGGTAAAAGAAGTTAAGCAACTTGCCCAACTAGTAAGTAATGGGGCTAAGATCTGAGCCCAAAATATCCAACTCCAAAGGCCACAACCTTAACCACTGCCCTGTAGCTACAAGAGGATGACAGCTCCTGGCAGGCCAACAGCCACTGCTTTCCTAAGCCACAGGAAGCTGGGCCACACCTCAAGCCTCCTGAACCCTCCTTGTGACCCATGCCACCTCTCTGTCCCCTCCACACTCCCACTGTCCTGCTCTCACAACCTTGGGGGACACGTGTGCCTTATAAACTGCTGTCATGTTTAAACAACATCATCCACGCTAAACTTAAAAACCCCCAAAACCCGTCTTTGCTTATACACAGGCAAGAAAAGTCTCATTTGTATCTCAGTTCATATGCTCGCATCTTAGTGATAACACTTGCGGAGCAGTCCCTGGACTTACTCCATTATTTATGGTCAGTTTATTCCAGACATCCTTCCTCCACGCTCATGGTGCAAACAACACTTCTCCACGGAGCATTTCCGCAGGGAAATAGAGTTCTTTTTTTTTTTTTTTTTCCGGTACCGGGGATCGAACTCAGGACCTTGCACTTGCCAGGCAAGCACTTATGCCACTGAGCTATACCCCCAGCCCCAGGGAAATAGAGTTCTTTGGTTGGGTTTGTGAGAAAATCAAACACTCAGAACGGCATTTCCTGACCAGCTTGCTGTACTCCTCCCTGTGGCTATCTGGCATATGTAGGTGTTATTCGTCGTCTCGATGTACCTGTCGCTTAATGCAGACTTGTTCACATCCTTGCAGGATGAGGACTCCACGGTGGGCATCCCCACCTTTCCCACCTGGCAAGAGAGGAACAGACATCCTGGCATCCCCTAAAGGTTATACTGCCAGCCCCAGAGACCTTGGGGTGTGCAGAGCTCAGACCAGCTGAAGTCACCCCTACTCTCTCTCTGAGGTCTTGTACTCACGATGTTCCCGTCCTCAGAGCAAGGCAGGTTTCCCAAGGGAAGCTACATGAGAAGTAAGAAGACCTACTTCACTCTCTAGCTCCAGCAGAGAAAGACAAGCTGCTCTGTCTTAGGCAGATAAATCTGCTGTGACATTTTTTCAATGGACCATCATAACACTAACCTGTTCTTTAAATCTCAAAACATTTTTGAACCAATGTTTCCTTCTTCTAAACCCCACCACTAAGTATTAGTCTCAGGAAATCCTTATAATACAAGCCGACACCTATTTCCAATTTTTTCTTCCCAACTTCCAAAATTAGGTGATCACAAGCAAACTGGAGACAATACCCCCAGCTTTGGTGTTTAGTGTGGCCAAATGCCTCTGATAATAATTTCAAGTCCGTGAGAAGAGGTGGGCAGTGAGTGGCAGAGCAACAGTGGCCACAGGCTTGGTTTTAGTTACTGATTCCCAAAGAACACCATGCAAGGACCCCTGCGTAATCTAAAGCAGGTGAACTTGAATTTCTACTTGTGTGCATACATGTGAAAATATTGAGTTCACTCATAAAGACGCTATATATCTAAAACTTTGGTTGTTTATCTTCAGGTCTTGTGAGCATCAGTTCAGAAAACCTGAGACTGAAAACATATTAGACTGGAAGTCGAGTTCTAGAGCATTAACCATGGCGGGGATGCGGAGCATGTAAACCCTGTTACTCGGCAGGAAGAAGTTCTGGTATCACATTATTAATAATAACCCGCACCTGGCAGTACAGGCATCACCCAAATGCCTGATGACTTTGGGCAGTTCACAGAGATGAAGTTCAGAGAGAGATGGAAGGGCCTGAGCAGGAACCTGCCTGAGAGTTGCGACAGGACCCTCTCCTCATGATTCCATTAGAACTCAGTTTGTTCAGTGCCAGTGGATTTCTATAGAAACCAAGGAAAGGCTGAGGTTAGGTTGCTGCAATGTGAAGAGCCAGTGGCTGAGTGGAAACGGAAGCAGGATTCTCCACGCTGGGAATATTAGGATGGGGTCTGACTTTCGCAGTTTATGGCATTGAAGTTTTTATGCCAGTTTGACTACATCTCCAGGTAGGTAGGAGCTTCCAGGCCACATCCAGGTTGCAGATAGATGGTGTGTTTCTCCCCAGATATTTTCAGCTCTAGCTAGTTACCTTTGCAACAGAAGTACAAAGTCATGCATTGTATCTGCCTATTTAAAAATCACACCCCATAGCATTTCTTCTAAATGTTAGATAATAACAAAAGCTAATATTTATTGTGGTCATAATGTGCCAGGCTCTGTTCTTTTATTATTTTAAACTTCAGTCCAAATTCATGAGGATGTATTTCCCATTATTACCATTTATCGATGAGAAATAATGAGGACCAAAGAAATTAAGAACATGGTTCAATGTCACAAAAAATAATTGATATGGCTGGGCATGGAGGTGTAGGCTTATAATCTCAGCACTCTGGGAGGCAGAGGCAGGAGGGTCACAAGCTCCATCTCAACCTAGGCAATGAATTGACTTAGTGAGATTCTCTCCCAAAATTTAAAAAAAAATGAAAAAAGGTCTGGGGATGTGGCTCACTGAGAAGGCTCTAGGTTCAGTTTCCAGTTCCACACACCACAACCACCACCACCCCGCCGTCATCACTGGTAGACTCAGTATTTGAACACATTCCCTGAACTACTGTGAAAATAATTATTATCATAGACGTTCCATAATTATATTTTGAACTACCCTGTGTAATGATTACCTTTTAACATTTCTCATGTCATTTGCATTATATCTTGGGTATAGATTAGGAGACAGCTTCCTTAGGGTGGGGAACTTAGATAAAATGAAAAACTTGGCAAGGTCAGTCAATCACCAAAAAACTTTTGAGTAATTAGTATGTTTTAGGCACTCACAGTCTTAGTATTCAACATTCATTTTCCACCTGAAATATCGTTCTCTTACTATTGTCTTAGTGAATGTAAAAAAAAAAACAAAACTTCATTCTCTCAGACTGACTTAGAACAAGAAGATTTTGCAAATACCACGTTTAAGATCACAATTTAAATTATTCAAGGATAAGCTCATCAGATCCCGAAGCAATGGTACTTTAATATTTGTTACAAGACTCTTCTGGGTGGAGGCCAGATGGTATTTCTTTTGCAAACTTCATGGTAAGGTAGTGGTTTGCATTTTCTAGCCATTCTGCCTGAGACTGGCAAAGATGGTACTTACTTCATATATCTTCTTTATTTCTGTGTCAAGGTGTTAATGGAGGATACAAAGGTTATGTTCAAAAAATAAATTTGGGCTGGGGATATAGCTCAGCAGGACAAGCGCCTGCCTGGCAAGCGCAAGGTCCTGAGTTCAATTCTGGTTCCTAAATAAATAAGTAAGTGAGTTTGTTTTAGGAAGGAGTACAGTACTCTGTTACATTAGATCACCACGAGGGATTATGAAAGAAAATTTACTTTTGTGATGAAATCCACTCTTCTTGAGTGTGAGACACTTCTCTCTGCCTTCCATTAGAAAGGACAAAAAAGACACAGTATGATTCAGGAATTATCTTATCAACCCAGGTCAGACGCTGCTTAGTATTCATTTCAAAATTGCCTAACTAGATAGATAACTGCTCTAGAATCTTCCTTCTTTACTTTAAAATGTTTCTGAAACACATGAAGCATTTATAAAAAGTTTAAAGAATAATTACAAAGGACATACCGATGCTACTGTCACCTAAGTCAAGGAGAGAAACACGGACAAAATATACTACGCCCACAGGTGTCCTCCCATTCACAACCCCACCTGCCCCCAGAAGGACCTAGAAGGAGCTGTCCTTAGCTATTTGTGATATTTTCTTAAATCTTGTGGATGTATAATAATAATAACAACACAGACTAATTTCACTCTCTCAATTTTAAAAATTAGAGTCATTCTAGTGACTCTAGAATGACTACTAGTGACTCTAGAATGACTAGAGTCACTAGAATGCCTGTTTAAAAATCACATCCCATAGCATTTCTTCTAAATGTTAGATAACAACAAAAGCTAATATTTATTGTGCTTCTTCTGTTGTTCAAAATTGTGTTTTGGTGTTTGTAGAATTCTATTGTAGCTCAGTCTGATTTATTCATTATGTCTTACACTACTGCCTTGTATACAAGGATGCATTTCTCTATTCTACTGTTCAGCTGTTTGGTGTTGTTCTTACTTGGGGTTATTATGAACACACTGCCACGGACATTTAATGAAAACCTAGAGTGATGTTGCTGGGTCATAGACTCTTAGAAAAAGTCTGCTGTTCAAAGCGTTTGTACCAACTTACATATTTAAGTTGCTCCACACATCTACTATTATATGTTGTGAAGTTTTAATTTTTGCAAACCTGGTAGGTGTGTAGTATCCCATTGTGATTTTTAAATTTGCATTTCTTTAATCATAAAATTGAGCACATCTTCACGTGTTTACTTAAAATTCTAGGTAAATTGTATGAGTATCTTCACAAAACTTTTTTATTTTTGTGTTGCTAGGGATTAAATCCAGGGTCTTGCTCGGGACAGGCAAATGGTATACAACTGAGCACTGTTCTCAGCCCATCTTTCCAGATTTTTTGAAACACGTAGCTGAATTGGTCTCTAAAATATTACATCGAATTCCTTTATTATCAACACTTCATATTAAGTATTTTTGACAATTGGGGAGGTAAAAATGACCTTCCTTTGCTTTTATTTCACATTCCTCTGGTTACTGGTTCAGTTGAACATTTGAAGTTATTTTTCTAGGCATGTGACAGGGATGTTTGTATTTTTTTGTTGTCCTATTGCATATGGTTTATTGGATAATATTCTAGGTATCTCATTTTTAACGTTAAGTTTCTCATATAGAATTTTATTTATATTAGTAAAGACAATTGATTTCATGTCAAGTGGGCTTTTAAAAGGTGTACAGTTCTAAACTGTAATTTCAGGTGACTTCAAGAGCATTAGTATTTGTAAAACTGCTTTGCATGCTCAGAAAGAATAAGAAAAAAGGGATGATGGGAAGATGGCGACCAGGTGAGCAGCAAGGGAGTGATCCTCCTTAATAAACACCACCAGCTCGAGACAGACTTGGCGAGCGTGAATGCCGGGACCTCGGCTGGGAAGTTCAAACTGGGCGTATTTCTCTGAGATGCCGGGGGAGATGTGGTAGGGCGGACCAGGCTGCCGGGGCGAGACGTGGGAAAGCCCCAGATGCTGGGAGCCAGGGACGATCCGCGCGGGGAGAAAGCTTGGCTCGGTCCAAGTGCTGAGGGAGCGCAGCCGGCTTGGTCCCTCCTGCCTCCCGAGCCGGTGCAGCCCCCCGGCGACTCCCGACAGAGATCGGCTTGTTAGCGGCGGAGACGCCCGGCAATCCCACGTTTCGCGCATGTCGGGTGGGCCGCGCGGAGGGCCCCAAACGCCGGGAGCGAGGAGGAAGATCGGCTGGGTCCTAACGCCCTGAGAACACAGACAGCTCGGTCCCTCCCGCCTCCCGAGCCGGCGCAGCTCTCCGGTGACTCCCGACAGAGATCGGCTCTCTGGCGGCGGCAACGCCCAGCGGTCCCACGTTTCGCGCGCATCGGGCGGGCCGCGCAGAAAGCCCCAAAGGATAGACTGGCACCTTGGAACCTTCATGCCTGCAGGGACTCCAAAAACTGGTGAGATATAGGCGCTCGCGACCAGATCACCGAGTGGGGGAGGAGATCCATCCCTATACCTGCAGGGAACCCTGGGAGGGCGGGGGAGCGGTCTTACACACCTCACCCAGGTCAATAGGTAGGGAGTATCTAACCAATATCTGTACAGCCTTTTAAGCGGAACTCTCAGCAGAAAGCTTAAGGGACATTCCCCCAAAGAAAAGTCATTG